>JAOTQR010089228.1:0-33754 GCA_025774065.1 Solanum ossicruentum
TATACGAGAATAATTTTCAATAAACTATAAACTCTGTGGAAAGATATATATATATATGTATATATATATATATATATATATATATATATATACACGATGCATGTAGTCTGTGCGATATGACTTAGCACCAGGAGGGACTTGATTGATGCCATGGTCCCATAACTATGTACCACCATAGGAATGATGTTTATGTTTTACACCTTAAAGGTGTGCTAATGAATCCATTTAGCTTATATAATGGACACTCATTGTGCTAGGATAGATCCTAAAGGGTGGGATCAAATGATGGGTTCTCACCATGCTAGGATAGAGCCTATAATGTGAGGATCGAGTTTACCTTGGCAAAGTAGACTCCTCTTAGCTCGATGTAGAGCGAACATCAGGATCCCACATGATAGTCCACATAGTCTTATGAATGTCGATTATAATCATGTCATAAAGTTATCATAATCATTATTTAGAAACATGGTTTTCATACTTGAGATTATAGTCATTGAAAAATATAGATTTATCATAGGAGACTTGGGCTAAGTGTGAGTCCATAAGCATTTTAGTCAATAATCATGCAAGAGAGTAGGATTCGTAGAGAAAACTTGCAATTTAAATTGAATTAAATCATTCACAAATGACCCACCTCAAAATATTAAGTCCTAATCATGCATGCACTGAAATCATATACTTTGGCTTGAAAACCATATACATTATGAAATTCTTTATAATTTGTGTATAATTGGTCGTAGTCATCGTATAGGAATTATAATCCATGCTTTAGGAATCATAGCTCAAAAGCCCATAACAATTCATCATAAAATTTTGATTAAAAAAAGGTTTTGGGTTGGGCTTTAAAGATGAAACTAATCTACGAATGAAGCCCTACATACCTCAAGTAGAATCCTTAGAATTAGGAAAAAAGATCTGGAAAAAAAAAATCTTGGTCAATCCTTTAAGCTTAGCTTCAATGGAACCCTTAACATAGAGAGAAAATCATTGGAAGCCTGTCACGACCCAATTTAGGATCATGACCAATGCTAAGCGGAAGAATCCCAAAGTAATCTTTACAAGAATTCTGCAGAAGATCAGGCGGAGTTTCCTTTGTTTTTAGTCCTAAAAAAAATTTTAACCTGTCTCAGAAATCAACAACATAGCTTCAAAATGTTCAATTCATTATACCATATTAATTTTCTGTCTATTCTCCAAATAATAATACTAACTCATCTCCAACAATAAGGAAGAGTTCACAATCCATCACACAGCTAAGATGAGAAAGGAGTATTCATGACTCAAACAAAATGACTACGGGGATACTCTAAGAAGTAAAAGAAAAAGGGTGCAAAATAATGAATAACTCATTTTCCCACGCGAACAAGTGTGGGGCTCACCGCGGGATCAACTTGCTACCTTTAGCTAACTAACTCCTCACTAATATCACCTGTATTCTCTGGAAGGAATAAAATAGCGAGAAGTGAGACTCTAACTCAAAGAGTAATAAAAATAACCACAACCATTTTAATGAGGGACAAGTCAGAAAATATGTTGGTAGGATAATCAAGTCATATAATAAATGCTCTTTCAAAACTCAATAGCCCTAATCAATCTTGTTGTCTCATATAAGCAAATCATATTAACCATGTAAAAATAAACATAGCAAAACACTTTCATATCAAATCTCAGTACAAATTCAGGAATAAACTCAGTAAAACACCTTCATATAAAATTATATACATATCGGGAGGTTTCCAAGAATGGTATGTCTATCTTCTTAAAAGAATAGATGATAACTGTAATTTTCATATCTATAGATCCCTACTCGAGGGATATCGGTAATGATATACTAGTTCTACCTTCCTACTAGCAAAGGCTCTATCTGTAGTCAGTAATACAAGGTGCACCAGGTCTAACGAACCCATCATTAGCTACGAGATTCATCAAGGTCTGCTCCCATTAAAACATTTCTTTATAAACCATATAAGATTTTCCAAAGCAGTACAAGGCATGTAAACCTTGTAATAATATTATGTCAAAACTTACTAAAAAAAATGCAAAAGTACTTATATCTCAAGTAAATGTCAAATCTTTTCGATAATGGTAATCATCTCAATTTCAATTTGCTTGTCTTATAAAATACAAATAACTATTTTTGTATCATATAAAGTAAAAGGACTTGTCCCATCTGCAATTTAAATCATTTAATAGCAATTCAATTTATAAATGATATAAAGATCATGAAAACTTATAAAAAACAATGCGGTGTTAAGATTACTACTCACATACTTGTGTAGAAGTATAAAACTTGTCACCTCAAGCAGTCCGTAAGACTTCCTTCGGTCAATCAACACTCATATCATAAAAATATCTCATGTTACTTTCTTGGTGTAAACTAAATTCTTACTAACTTTAGAAATTACCAATCCCTTTTAGGATTTTCTATTTTCTATCCATTTGATGATATACAATGTAATACCCAAACCATGAGTAATCCAATTGGTGCAATAATCTAATGATTTTTTTTGGCTATCTTAACCATCTTGTTCATCCAAAATTTGGTACTCTAAAACTATTGTTATTGTGCAATTATCCAATCCTTGTCACTAAATTTCAATACCCAAAGTAAATCACCTAGGCCAAGAACTTTAGTAAGGCTATAGCATAAGATAAAACAAGGATTTACTTCTAATTATGAGAATTTCACAATGTCTCTATCTCTCTAACTCTTAATATTTCTTAAACCCTTAACCCCAATTTATAGCCATGAATACAAATTCTCTATCACAAAGCTTAGAAACATACCTTCTTTTATGTTTCTCTTCTTAATCTCAAATCAAAGGTCTTAAGATTATTTTGTTCCCCTTCGGTCGGTTCCAAACATGTATGCAATCGAACAATTCTTTTTTGGTTTAAGGTTGCTGTATGCAATCCTCTGATTCAACTCCCTTTTTGCTTGTTTTTGCTGGGTTAGGCAGTGGCAACTTTTCTGCTCCTCTTTTTTTAAAATTATATTTCTTCGGCTTTTAGCCCACTACTTCCTCTTTATTTATTTATTTATTAATTTTATCTAACTCTCTTTTGTTTTTCTTTCTTGAGAAAAAGACAACAAAGCCCTTTAAATGACCATGGTTATCGCAGAGCCCTTAAGATAATTTTGGGAATTAAAAACTTTGAATGACATAGGAATAGGTCTTTGTAGGAATTAGGTAGGTTAGGGTAGTTGCAGTAGCAAATATGGTGTATTTTAGGACTTAGATGGGTTAAAAAAGTCAAGAACACTCTTCATTAAAATCGCCGAAGTCATCCATGAAACCCCCTTTTATGGGCCGTGGAATGACTAATGGGTCAGGGTTTCACAAAATTTGAGCTACTGAAATTGCAGCTTCTGATCCACGAATATGTAGTACAGCTCGTGGATACATATATGGGCCATAAAACCCTTCATAAGAAGACCTCAGACTTAGACAAGTTTGATTTCATCAAGGCCTCTACCTACGACATCTACTTATGAGTCGTATAGTAACTTACGACTTGTCCACTATTTTGAGAATCGAGTTCTAGATATCCTTCAATATTTTATCTTCAATGGGAACTTTCCACGATGCAACTTATCACTCATGGATCCATCTACGGACTGTGAAGTAGCTTGTAAATTCTGACTAACAACAAATTTTCTGTGCTTTAGTTTCCCAGACCTAAAGACATGAGGGGTGTTACATTATCTCCCTATAAGATCATTTGTCCTTGAATGAGATAGAATTATGCTAGAATAGAGTAGAAATATAGACATCACCGCACCATAAATGCATGTATGCAAAAATGCAACTTAAACATCATTTTCATAAAATCATCAAACGTATGCATTAAACATCATTCAAAATTAGTGTCATGATCATGCATGCATGCAACTTAACATGAGATACACTTTCTTGAGAATTTCAAAGGGATGGATCGTATTGAATACCTTAAGCTTGAGTGGAGGGAAAGAGGCATGGTATCATCTCATCATGTCTGCTTCATCCTCCTAAGTAACACCCTCAACTTGTGAATTTCTCTATAACACCTTTATAGATGCAATCTCTTTATCTCTTAGTTTCATTACTTACGGTCTAAAATCTCAATTGGTACCTCTTCATAGGTAAGATCCTCCTCAATGGACATATCCTTTGGTGGAACGATAGAATTTGGGTCACCAAGCATTTCCTTAGCATGGAAACATGAAACACCAGATGAACCATAGATAATTCCCTAGGTAAATTCAATTCATAAGCCACCTTCCCAACCTTCTTCATTATCTCATGAGGTCCAACATATCTAGGACTCAATTTGCCTTTCTTACAAAAATGCATAACTCCTTTATTTGGGGAAACCTCAAATATACCCAATCACCTTTATTAAGTTCTTATTCTCTCCTCCTCATATCGGCATATGATTTTTGATGTCTTTGGGAAGCCTTTAACCTTTCAATTATGACTTTTACCTTCTCCATGGAATCAAGTACCAAATCTCCCCTAATTAAGGACATTTCTCTAACTTCAAACCATCCCACCAGTGATCTACACTGCCTACCATACAATGCTTCAAATAGAGCCATACTAATAGTTAAAGGAAAACTATTGTTATAAGCGAATTCAATAAAAGGTAAATGATCATCCCAACTTCATTTAAAATCAAGCACACAAGCCCTCAATATATTCTCCAACGTTTGTATTGTTCTTTCATCTTGCCTGTCCATCTGAGGATGAAATGCGATACTTAGCTTTGCCTTCATGCCAGGGACCTTTTAGGATAACCTCCAAAACTAAGACATAAATTAAGAGCTCTATCCGATATAGGACAATGGTACCCCATGCAACTTCACCAACCCTTGGATATAAACCTTGGCATAATCATCTGCACCATAAGAAGTCTTTACCGGCAAAAAGTAGGTTTTTTTGGTCATTCTATCCATGGCTACCCATACCGAGTCAAATTGTTTTCTAGTCCTTAGCAACTCTGTAATGAAATCCATATTCACTGTATCCTATTTCCAATTTAATATTTCAATATCTTGAGTTAAACCACCAGGTCTTTGATGTTTTACCTTAACTAGTTGGCAATTTGCACCTTCCATCACACACCTTGCTATATCACTTTTCATGCCATTCCACTAATATACTTCTCTCAAATCCCTATGCATCTTGGTGGATCTCAGATGAATGATACTTGGAATTGTAAGCCTCATCAAGTATTTTCTCGCTTATTTCATCCACATTGGGCATACACAATTGCCCTTGATTGCGTAATACCCTATCGCCCCTTGTGAGAAGACTTTTACCTTTTTATCAACTACCAACTTATTTAATTCTACCAAAGTAGGATCTATATCTTACTTTGCTTTAACGTCTTTCATCCACATTGGGCATACACAAAGATGATCAACATGTGCCATGCTACCCATAGATACTCTACTCAGTGCATCGACTACAACTTTAGCTTTGTCAAGGTGATACATCATACTCATGCCATAATCTTTCAAAAGCTCCAACCATCTCCTTTGCCTTAGATTCAAATCCCTTTGGCTAAAATATATTGCAAACTTTTATGATCGATGAATACATCAACAGGTACCCAATAGAGATAGGTGTCGCCAAATATTCAATGCAAATACAATCGCCAACAACTCGAGATCATGCATCAAATATTTCTTTTCATGAACTTTCAACTGCCTTGAGGCATAAGCAATAACTTACCCATGTTAGATTAACACACAACCTAAGCCTATATGCGAGGCAGCATACTACATAACAAAACTATCTGGTTCTTAGGGCAAGGTCAAAACAGGAGTCGAAGTAATACAGTCCTTTAACATTTGAAAACTCCTTTCACATTCATCGAGCCATTGGAACTTTTCCTTCTTTTGGGTCAGCTTCGTTAGAGAAGAAGCAATAGAGGAAAATACCTAAACAAACCTCCAATATTAATTGACCAAACTAGAGAAACTTCTAATATTAGATGGAGAAAATTGTCTAGGACAATTCTTCATAGCTTCCATTTTCTTTCGATCAACCCTAATACCATCAGCCGAAATAATATTACCATGAAAAGCACCTTTCTAAGCCAAAACTCACATTTGCTAAACTTGTCAAAGAGTTGTCTATCTCTCAATGTTTGCAACACAATACTCAAATGATCTTCATGCTCTTTCAAATCCCATGAGTAGACCAATATATCATCTATGAACACCACCACAAACATATCCAAATATGGTTTGAAGATTATGTTCTTTTGATCCATGAAAATGGCAAGAGCATTTGTTAGTTCAAATGGCATAATCAAAAATTCATAATAGCCATATTGAGTTCTAAATGCTATCTTTGGAATGTCATCATCCTTCACCCTCAATTGGTAATATCTAAACTAGAGATCGATCTTAAAAAGGTAGCATTCACCTTAAAATTGATCAAAGAGGTTGTCGATCCTGTGAAGTGGATAGTTGTTTTTTATGGTTACTTTAATCAATTCTCAATAATCCACACATATCCAGAGTGAACTATCTTTCTTTATTACAAACAATACAGGAGCACCCCATGGTGACATACTAGGTCTTATGAATCCCTTATCAAGAAAATCCTTCAATTGTTTGTTCAACTCTTTCAATTTTGTAGAGGCCATTCAATATAGAGGGATAGAAATAGGTTAGGTGTTGGGCAAGAGATCAATACCATAATTGATTTTACTTACCGGACGAATACCAAGTAGGTCACAGGAAAGACATCGAGGAACTCATTTAAAACAAGTGCTGAATCAAGAATAGGAGCATGAGACTCAACATCCATATGTCAAACAACATGATATAGAAACCTTTAGTGATTATTTTCATAGCTTTCACATAGGAGATAAACTTCCCTTTGAATACCTAATTGCTTCCTTTCCGTTCTAAGATGGGCTCATTAGGGACTTCAAATGTAACTTTATGGGTCCTACATTCAATAGAAGAATAGGTTGCATATAACTAATCAATACCAAGAATAATATTAAAATCGATCATATCAAGCTCAACTAAATCACATGAGAAGACTTCGTGCAAGACCGACATAGGACAACTTTTATAGACTTTCCTAGCTAAGATTGATTCACCAATAGAAGCGTAAACTAAATAGGGTTCTAACAAGACTTCCGGAGACATCAAATTTTATGGCAATATATAGAGTAACAAAACGCATATTGGCACAGTGGTCAATCAAAAGCATATATGAAACTGCCCCAAAAAGTTCCCAAAAATGTTCCTCGAATTGCCTAAAATTTTAATTTCCATATATCTTAAAATCTGTTCATTATTTCAAAAGTCCAACTTCATATTCATGATCAGGGGGTCGAAATTAGGTGAAAAAGTCTGTAACCCTGATTTAAGAGTGTAGGATTAGCAAGTGTAAATTTTTAAGTGAATAATTCCAATGAGGTTTATGCGTTCTCTCTGTGACGCGCCAAGGGCACGCTTTAGTGTAATTCCTTCTTCATGTCCTCTCCGCGATGCAGAGAGGTGTATTTTTCCTGGAAGTATTTTCTTGTGCGACCCAAAATATTTTTCTGTGCGGCCCAAAATATTCTAAGTGTTTGGCCCAAGTTTCCCAAACGTGTTTTTATCTATACTTAGGAAAATTTCACCCTTATATCATCCTAAACACTTCCCAATACTCCCCAAAACACTTGGCCATATTTTCACTCCAAAATTCAAGACTCAAGGCCTTCATTCGAAACTAGGGATTTTCTTCAAGCTTCAAGCCTCCATTTTCAAACTTCACCAAGAATTTCTCCAAAGCTAAGGTATGTGGTGTTGAACCATTGGGTCCTTTCACCCATGGTACCTAAACCCTATTTTTACTAATATTGAATGATTTAAAGTTGATTTTACATGTGGGTCTTATATATTGAGAAATTTATTGCATAATGATTTTAGTTCATGAAAGTATGGTTGTTTTAGCATGTGTTGAGCTCTAAATCTTGGATCCAATGTTGGATTTGATAAGGGGTTTTGATATGAATGTCTAAGGGGCATTGCAAGGTGTTGTTTGATGGTTTTACAATAGATTTTCTTACATGATCTCATCACTAAATTGCATGGTCTTTTACCCCAATTGCACACCTTCCAAGTGTTTGATAAAATGTCCCGGTTATGGTTTCTTGAGGAATTGAAGGTACAAAGAATGAGATATTCTATGAATGATGTTATGATGAAGAAATGAGCTTATGTACATGATATATATATATATATATATATGTATGGTCTATATAATGTGTTGCACTAGACCATGCCCGATCCGAGGGTATAGGAGCCCGGATAACCATGTGAGGGGCATGTACCGCACCAGGGTGTCCAGGTGTGAATGTCATCGATCATGTGAGGTGTATTGTACCTCGCCACCAGGGTGTCCAAGTGTGACTGGCATCAACCATGTGAGGGGTGTTGTACCTTGCCACCAGGGTGTCTAGGTGTGAATAGCATCAACCATGTGAGGGATGTTTTACCCTGCCACCACGGTGTCTAGGTGTGAATAGCAACTCCAAACCATAGTTGAGATTCTAATTTGGTCTCTTCTACACATATGATATCTTATATGAGTATGAATTATTTAAGCATGTTTTACTTATGCATTGATCATACATGCCATATTGTTATACTATGCCTATTGTCTAATGTATGCATTTTGAGTATGATGTTTATCTATTGTTGCATTGCACCCCACATACTTAATGCAGTCAAATATACTAACGCATACTCTTGCCTACATAATATCACTATGTAGGGACCGGTGCTCAAGTTGATCATCCTCCTCCTCCACGTGGCTACTTAGTATTCTTCCAAGTTTGTTAGTGAGTCCTCCATTTCGGGAACCTTAGTCTATGTTGCTATTATCCTTGTATTGAGACACTTTTTTATGTTCTATTTTGACTATAAGGGTGAGCCCAGTTACCTTTTCTTGGCTCTTGCTTTATCTATGTATGTAGAGGTGTTTGTTGGACAAATTGTGTTATTTTGATATGAGTTATGACTCCTTGTCTTTGATGTTGATGTTTCGTCAAGCTATAAATTAGCCCCTTTTTACTTGTTTTATGCCTTTTACATACTTCCGCGACCAATGATGTGTAATGATAAGTTGAGAGGCTTGTTTGGGGTTTCTTCGAGTTCCCCATTCGCTGTGTCATATCTAGGCCATAGGCTTGGGTCGTAAAAAACTTGGTATCAGAGCACTAGGTTGATAGATCCTCAAAGTCCAACACACCACATCCATTAGAGTTGTATTCATGGTTGTGAAGTGTACCATGACTATGAATAGGGTTCTATGAGACGTTTTAGGAATTTTTTTCCTTCTTCATGTGTAAAGTCATTCCATAGAGTTGTGGTGAGTTCCCCCCTAATGATTGTTCTTTGTATGCTAGATCATGCCAAACACTAGAGGAAGACGTGCCCAAACTCCCGAGGAGCAACCTACCAATGGTGAGCTTCGGGATGCCCTTACTATGCTTGCCCAAGTGGTGGCCAACCAAGTCCAATAAGGGGCCCAAGCCCCTCATTCTACTACCTCGGGAGCTAGGATAAGAGACTTCATGAGGATGAATCCTCCGATTTTTCATGGGTCAAAGATTGATGAAGATCAATAAGAGTTTATTGATGAGGTTTATAAAATCTTGAATATCATGGTTGTTGGGACGAACAAAAAGGCAAAGTTGGGGGCATACCAATTCAAGCGTATAGCCCAAATATGGTACGAGCAATGGAAGGGTGAGAAGGCAAATGGTGATGTGGTGCTTTGGGAGGAATTCATATTGGCCTTCCTTAATCGGTTTTCTCTCTCTTGAGCTTAGGGAAGCAAAGTTGGTAGAGTTCATGAACTTGAAATAAGGTATTATTGGTGTGAGGGATTATTCCCTCAAATTTAATCAACTTTCAAAGTATGCTCCTCACTTTGTGTCCGATCCTAGGTCATGGATGAATAAGTCTGTTATGGGGGTTCCCAACTTAGAAGTGAAGAATGCCAATCTTTGTTAATTAGTGATATGGACTTGTCTTGGTTGATGACTTATGCCGAGCAAATAGAGGAATGAAAGTTGAGAAAGAGGAAGTGTCATGAGGCCAAGAAGCCCCGTTTTGAAGGTAGGTTTCAAAAGGGTTCTAGACATTATCAAGTCCATGGGCCTCCTCATGCTACTAATAGGGGGTTTGCAAATAACTCCCTAGGCCTTAAGGTATGAGTGGAATGAATCCTAGTGACTTGTGTACTTAATGTGGAAAGAATCACAAGTGCCTGAGGGATTCCAATGAATGTTTTGAGTGTGGGGAGTTTGGTCACAAAAGGGTGGATTTTCCAAGAAATCGTGGCAAGGTCCGAGTTATAAATGTGGTTCCATTGGGTAGAGGTGGTCCATAAGGGGTGCCTTAAGACACAACTGCTTTTATGCTCTACATTGGAGGTAAGGGGTTGGTGAGGTCCTTGATGTTTTTACCGGTATTTTGAAAATCTTTGATCTTGATGTATATGCTTTGATTAATCTGGGTGCCACCCTTTCCTTTGTCACCCATTTTGTTGATAAAAAGTTCCATGTGGAGTTGGAGTTGTTGCATGAGTCATACGAGGTGTCTCTCCTATTGGTGCATCTATTGTTGCTAGGAGGGTGTATAGAAATTCTCTGGTTTGCATCTTACATAAAAGTTTACCTTGTGATCTTGCTGAATTAGATATGGTTGATTTTGATTTCATTCTTGGGATGGATTGGTTGCATGCATAATATGCTTCTATTGATTGTAGAACCCATAGGGTCAAGTTTCAATTCCCAAATGAACCCATTCTTGTGTGGGAAAGTCATGATGTAGTAGTGAAGGGTAGGTTCATCTTATGCATTAAAGCCCATAGGTTGATTTCCAGGGGGTGTTTGTATCATCTTGTGAGAGTTAAGGATGTGGAGTCTAAAGTTGCTAATTGGCTTCATGTATGCCCAGAATTGTTATGTGAATCCTTTGAGGTGTTTACTACTATTGGTGAGTCCATTCTTACTAAAAGAATCTATAGCAATTGTCCTGTGTCTATATCGCATAAATTTTTGCCTTGTGATTTTGTTGAACTAGACATGGTAGATTTTTACATCATTCTTGGGATAGATTATCTACATGCATACCATGCTAGTATTGATTGTAGAACTCATAAGGTTAGATTTCAATTCCCCAATGAACCCATCCTTGAGTGGGAAGATCATGATTCGGTGGTCAAGGGTAGGTTCATCTCTTGTCTTAGGGCTCAAAAGTTTATTTCCAAAGGTCGAATTTACCAACATTTTTGGGTTAGGGAGGTTGAGTCAAAGGTCCCTTCTATTGAGTTAGTGCTGGGGTCAATGAGTTCCTTGATGTCATTCTCAATGAACTTCTCAGTATTGCTCTTGAAAGGGAAATAGACTTTGGTATAGACCTACTCCTTGACACTCAACCCATTTTCATTCCTCCCTACGAAATGGTCCGGTGGAGTTGAAAGAATTAAAGGACCAATTGAAAGACTTATTGGAGAAGGAATTAGTAAGGCCTAGTAAGTCTCCTTGGGGTCCGGTGGTGTTGTTTGTGAGGAAGAAAGATGGCTCACTTAGAATGGGCATCGACTACTAGCAACTTAGTAAGGTTATCGTGATGAACTAGTATCCTTTGACAAGAATAGATGACCTATTTGACCAACTACAAGGGGCTAGTCACTTCCCAAAGATAGACCTTCGGTCCAGGTACCATCAATTGAGGGTAAGGGAGTGTGATATTTGCAAAATGCCTTTTCGGACAAGATATGGACATTTTGAATTTGTAGTGATGTCTTTCTTCCTAAAAAATGCTCTGAAACATTTATAGACCTCATGAATAGGGTCTTTAAACCCTACCTCAACATGTTTGTGGTGGTATTTATAGATGATATTTTAATCTATTCTCGAAGTGAAGAAGAGCATGCCAAGCATTTAAAAGTGGTGTTGCAAACATTGAGGGAAGAAAGGTTATTTGCCAAATTCGACAAGTGTGGTTTTTGTTTGAGGGAAGTCGCCTTTTTAGGGCATATATCAGGTAAATGAATCAACGTTGACCCAAAGAAGATGGAGGTGATAAGAAATTGGCCTAGGCCACTGAATCCAAAAGATATTAGGAGTTTCATCGGTTTGCAGGGTATTGCCAAAGATTTATGAATGGTTTCTCCTCAATTACTTCTCCCTTGACAAAGTTAATTCAAAAGAAGGCTAAATTTCTATGGGCCAATGAATATGAAAGGAGTTTCTAGAATTTGAAAAATAAGCTTACATTTGCTCCTATTTTTGCTCTACTAGAAGGGTTTGTGTTGTATTATGATGTTTCAAGAGTTGTATGAGGGTGTGTATTAATACAAAATGGCAAAGTCATTGCCTAAGTTTTTAGGCAACTTATGGTGCATGAGCGCAATTAGCCCACCAATGATCTTGAATTAGCAGCCATAGTATTTGCTTTGAAGATATGACATCACTATTTGTATGGGGTTCATGAGATGTGTTCACCGACCATAAGAGTCTCGAATACATATTCATGCAAAGAGATCTTAATTTGAGGCAAAGAAGGTGGTTCAAATTCCTCAAGAATTATGACATGTGTATGCATTACCATATAGGCAAAGCTAATATTGTGGCTGATGCCCTAAGTAGGATATCTATAAAGAGTGTGGCTCATGTTGAGGATACCATGAAAGAATTGGCAAGGGAGGTCCATCGGTTGGCTAGGTTGGGTGGTAGATAGAATGAACCTGAAAATGGTGGTACGATGGTAGTAGATGGTTCCTGAAATGCCCCAAAATGTGCTTTGAATATGCCTATAATCATAATTTTCATATATCTCGAAAATTGTGTTTGATCTCAAAAATCCAACTTCATATTCTCGATCAAGAAGTAAAATTGAGTGGGAAATGGCTATAACCTAAATTTTAGAGGACCTGTAGTGAAAAATAAATTTCACAAATTTGCAAATTCTACTGTGTATCTACGATCAGGCCACGATACAAACTGAGCGCGGATCAATATTAAATTATCCTTCACGTTGGGTCTACATCACAGACCAGACGGGAACTAGTTCAACTTTTTCCTCAGTTTTTCGTTACATCCAAGAGCATTAGGGTTATAGCCCCATGCCTACTCATGTATGAAAATTTCACGACCCAAAATAGAGCCTAAACGTGATCGGCAAATGGGGAACCCGAAGGAACCTCAAACAAGCCTCATAGCATATCATTACATATCCTTGGTTGCTGAAACAATTAAATTACATTTAAAGAATGGAAATAAGGGCAAGAGGGACTAAGGGAGAACTTGTCGTAACATAGAGTCAAGAGATAAATAAATCAATTCATAGCATAAATACATAGCTTTGTGCAAAAATACCTCAACTAGATAGATAATGGCAGGGGCCAAGACATATAATCAGGCTCACCCTTATAGTCATAAGTATGCGATAAAGTAAAGAGAATACATAGTGACAGAGAATAGACCTTGTCCCTGGAATAAAGGACTCACCAAAGACTAACTTGAACGATCCATCTAGCCATAAGAAGAATAAATAGAAGCTTCGGTTCCTACATGGTGATATCATTTAGGAAAGAGTATGGTACGTTTGAATGTACTAAGTATGAGCGATGCAATGCAATAAGAGATAAGCATCATAATCCAAAATGCATAACAATAGGCAATAGGCATAATATATAGCAATATGACATGTTTGATCAATGCATAAGTAAAAATATGCTTAAGTAACTCATGCTCATATAAGATATCATATGTGAAGAATAGACCAAGCTAGATTTCTAAATATACAACCCTTTGGTAGGTTAGTGATGATGGTGCCCCATCACTGAGGTGGATGAGTACTAACCCTCATCTTAGTTGGTGATAAGGCATCTCGGTTAGTGGTAATGCCGCCCCATCACTTGGTGGAGAAATACTAACCCTTCCCGGTTATCCAGGCACTTGTCCCCCCGGATCGGGCATGGTCTAATACAACACTTTATATAGAGTTCTCATATGCATAGGCTCACTTCATCATTATAATGTCAATCGTATCAAATATATAAGATCTTTTCATCATTATAACCTGCTTCATATTATATCTCATGCTTAGGACATTCAATTCTTCAAGAAATCATAACTGGACATTTTATCAAACACTAGGCGGGTGTGGAATGGGGGTAAAAGACCATGCAATTTAGAGATGAAATCATTTCAAAAAAATCAGTGGTAAAACCATCAATTAACACCCTGCAACACCCTAATACATTCACATCAAAACACCTCATCAAATCCAACATTAGATCCAAGATCTAGAGCTCAAAACATGCGAAAACAACCATACTTTTATGAACATAAATCACTGTGTAGTAAGTTTCTCATTGTACAGGACCCACATGTAAAAATCAACTTTAAATCATGCATTATTAAGTAAAAGAGGATTTAGGCACCATAGGTGGAAGGATCCAATGGTTGAACACCACATACTTTAGCTTTTGAAAAGTTCTTGAAGAAGACTTTAATGGAGACTTGAAGCTTGTGTGAGATCCTTGAAGAAATCCTTAAGATTGGTCTTGGGTTTTGGGACTTGAATTTGGGAGTAAATATTTGGCTAAGTATTTTGGTGAGCATTGGGGAATGTTAACGATGATATAAGGGTGAACTAAGGCTAAGTATATGTATTTTCAAGTGTGGGAACCCTTAGGCCCAAGACTTAATAGTCTTGGATTGAAGTCAAGAAAAACAAGACCAAAATACAGACTGCTCACTGGAATTTGAATTTCCATACATATGAGTTCTAAGAAAATGGGCATAAATCCTTCATCTAAACTAGGAATGAGGTGAAGCCAAGTGCGTTGTAAAACTAATTCAAAGTGCTTAAACTTGGTAGGTTGTCGGCCACCCAGCTCATTGTGTGCTAAGAGATATGCCCCTCGAAAGTTGACCCTCCTAAATCATGTTTTTTGGGATTTTTGGATTTTGATTTGGTTGCTCTAAAATTTGGGTTAGACCCATCCCCACTCAATTTGACCCTCTAAACAAGAATATGAAGTCATAGTTTCAAAGTAATGAACTAATTTTTAGGTATATGGAAATTACAATTCCGGGCACTTCCTAGGCACATTTTCGGGCACTTTTTGGGGTTGTTTCATATCTCCCCCTTGGGAACATTCGTCTCTGAATATAAAAGAAACATACAAGAAAAGAGTAATTGTAAACAAATTAACCCAACAAGAAACAAACATTATGTTTAAAAAACCATTTTCAGAAATCCCAGCATAAGTATAAAATCATCATAAACTTGCCAACTTAAACATGAATGCATATGAATGAGATAGGGGCTGAAATAAAAGACTTGAAATCATAAAAAGGACTTGACGTACTATAATAAGAATGAAAGAGATATGGGTGTTGCTCCTTCATGCCCGCTCTAGCTCCCTGAGAGACACATATGAATAAACGACTCTTCCCAAAGGCTATTGAAGAACACTAAATCATTATCAATCAACTTCTCTACTCATCCATCCAACACCACCACTCGGACCTTCTCTTAAGACAACTTACCCTCCTTAACACCAACAACCTCAAAGTGTTCTATAATACTAAAGTCACCAACACATCACATCCACCTAGAAGCATGAAGAATCGGGCGAACCATATCTACATCCATAGGCAACTCCCCAAACTTATGCAACCTTACCAGCCTCCCTCTACACTCTATAAGGACTCATAATCCTCAACTCAAGTGTCAACCTTAAGTTCAACTAACCCACTTTTTACCATAGCCACCATCTTGCCCTTGGGAGACAACCTCCACTCTATCGTCTTATCACCCAAAACTTTCAACTCTAATAAGGTGGAATCAAGCCCTTGCTTAAACTAGACCCCCCTTAACCAAAGAAGATTTGGAACCACCAAGAACACTATACTATCATTTTCCACTTCCCCCACCTACTTCTAACCTAGCCAACCGATGAACCCCACTAGTCTCCTCCTTGCCACCATTATCCACATATGCTAAGTTACCCATAGGCACCATACTTAGAGAATTAACCACAACACTAGCCTTACTGGGAAAATAAAGCACACTCATTCATAATCCTTGCAAAATCCTAACCACCTTTTTGCTATCCACAACACACACCTATCATATTACAAACTTATGGTTCTACACTCATTAGAAACATACTATGCAAGTAGACCAAACTACCCCAAGGCCCCCAACACAACAAGCTAAGTCGTCATCCCACAAGAATACTCATAATATGCATGTACATACTTTCAAAGAGGCAATAGTCATTTTCCAAATCATTCCAATGCACAATTGGGCTTAAAAGCCAAACACCATTCATAATAATTCATACTGAAGCTCAACTGCCAAGATCATAACTTCATAGTCATAATACTCATACATAGGAATAGCCTATTCATATAGAAAATGGTGCAAGCACCCAAAATGCTTAAAGAGCCAAAACCAAGGACATATATGTAATTACAATATTGTAATAACCAACCTTTTATCACAATCATACTATAAAAAGAAAATGGGCTTATCCATAACATAAAACTTTTTTTTAAAAAAAATATTCCTTATACATGAATGCATATGCTATGAACAATGAGGAAATGACATAGGTAATTAAGATTCCATTTAAACTCAACATTAATATTACGAAGTTGAAGTGAAAACATAATTAATTCCATATTTAAATTCATATTGTAATCTCTCATGAATAAATAATTTCAAAAAGGGGACATGCATACTTATAACTTCATAAACCCAAAGTAAATCCTCATATAACAATTTAAATCACACTAAAATCATCAAATAAACACTACTCACACATCAATAGAATTTTAGGAATCATAATATTCAAATTCCAAATTAAAATAAGTAAAATCCATGTGAGTTTTCTTGAACATAAATTTTGGGTCTCCTCGATCGGAAGGGATCAAGGATCAATCCACATACACATGAATCCTACTAGCACTAAGGAATAACACAAGAAATAGCAACCCCCAGACCTATCAAATCACCCTACTCACGACCTCCGGCAAAGGCTCCTAATATCCAAGGAAGACAAGGTCTAGGCTAACACCTAATCACCTTTATCTTACTAAAATCCACCTTAATACCATCACCCAACACCACACAACCTAGGAAGGCAAACTCTTACCACCAAAATTCCCATCTCACCTACTTAGCACCCAACCTTCTTCCTTGAACTCATAGTACTACTCTCAAATGATTCATATGCACTACCTCATTAGGGAATGAACCACATTATCATCACCAAAACCACTATAAACCTATTAGAGTAGGGACTAAAGATCTTATTTATGAGACTTATAGGAATAACCG
Organism: Solanum ossicruentum; assembly: GCA_025774065.1. Lineage (NCBI taxonomy): Eukaryota > Viridiplantae > Streptophyta > Magnoliopsida > Solanales > Solanaceae > Solanum > Solanum ossicruentum. The sequence goes on from JAOTQR010089228.1 coordinate 17,372, forward strand.
ACATACTAGTCAAACCAAAAGACACTCCCCAAATTCAAAATATCGGAAAGGGGTATTCAAGGCCTTATTTACCACCAATGACAATTCTATAAACAAAACAACTTAAGTTCGACACCTCCAACTCTCACAAGATGATAAATGTAAACCCTTCGAGACTAATTATGCGTTAAGACAAGAAATGGATCTACCTCCCTTGCTATAAGACAGGCTAATCAAGGAATCAGGAGCTAGCTTTATAGGTCCTACCATCCATGAAGACACAACATGCATGCAACCATTCCATTCCTTAATGACATCCAAATCCACCATGCCAATTCAAACAACTACAAAGCAAGACCTTGCATAATACAAACCCAGATCAACACCTATAAACTTTCTAGCAACAATATAACCAACCAAAAGATAAACACCAAAGGTTCACATCAAAACTCGGGGCACACAAGAAGCCCCACCATCAAGTAAAAGAATAGAGAAGAAATAGTGAAACTCGGATCCATCAAAATCAAAACCTTCTGCTTACCTTCCTTCACCTTCTTCTTTAAAGCGTCATGATCAACTAAAAGTGCAAAGAACATTCATTTCAGGGGAAAGCCCCATCTCACTTCTAAAGCATGACATAAATCGTGAAGAAGGGAAACATTTTCTAAAATATCTCATAACTTCCTACTCATAGTTGTGGTGCACAATGCAACCATGAATAAGATACTCGTCGACGCGGTGTGTTGGACTTCGAGGATCTAACAACCTAGTGTTCTAATACTATCATTGTCACGATCCAAAGTAGGGCCTAGACTAATTATACCTTACAAATTCTTTGTTGCAGAAATAATTAAATGACATTTGAAGAATGGAAATAGGGGAAAGAGGGACTAAGTGAGAACTTGTTGTAACATAGAGTCAAGAGATAAATAAATCAACTTATAGCATAAATACATAGCTTTGTCCAATAACACTTCTACTACATAGATAATGGCGAAGGCCACGACATACGACCGGGCTTACCCTCATAGTCATAAGTATATGATAAAGCAAAGAAAATCTTAATACATGGTGTGAGAGAATAGTCCTTGTCCCTGGAATAGAGGACTCACCAAAGGCCAACTTGAAAAATCCATCTAACCCCTACATGGTGATATTATGTAGGAAAGAGTGTGTGTTGGTACGTTTGAATGTACTAAGTATGTAGGATACAACACAACAAGATATAGGCATCATAATCTAAAATGTATAACAACAGTCAATAGGCATAATATATAGCAATATGACATGTATGATCAATGCATAAGTAAAAACATGCTTAAGTAACTCATGCTCATATAAGATATCATATGTGAAGAATAGACCAAGCTAGATTTCTAAATATACAACCCTTTGGTAGGTTAGTGATGATGGTGCCCTATCACTGAGGTGGATGAGTACTAACCCTCATCTTAGTTGGTGATAAGGCTGCCCCATTACCTTGGTGGATGAGTACGAACGCTCATCTCGATGGATGAGCATAAACCCCCATCTCGGGTAGTGATGATGCCACCCCATCACTTGGTGGAGACGTACTAACCCTTCCCGGTTAGCCGGGCTTTCGTCCCCCCGAATCGGGCATGGTCTAACACAACACTTTATGTAGAGTTCCTCATATGCATAGGCTCACTTCATCATTATAATGTCAATTGTATCAAATATATAGGCTCTTTTCATCATTATAACCTCCTTCCTGTCATATCTCATGCTTAGGACATTCAATTCTTCAAGAAATCATAACTGGACATTTTATCAAACACTAGGCGGGTGTGCAATGGGGGTAAAAGACCATGCAATTTAGAGATGAAATCATTCAAAAAAATCAGTGGTAAAACCATTATTCAACACCCTGCAACACCGCTAAGAAATTCACATTAAAACCCCTAATCATATCTAACACTAGATCTAAGATATAGATCACAAGACATGCCAAAACAACCATACTTTCATGAACATAAATCACTATGCAGTAAATTTCTCAATGTACAAGACCTATATGTGAAAGTCAACTTTAAATTATGCATTATTAAGTAAAAGAGGGTTTAGAAACCATGGGTGGAAGGACACAATGGTTGAACACCACATACCTTAGCTTTTGAGAAGTTCTCGAAGAAGACTTTAATGGAGACTTAAAGCTTGAGTGAGATCCTTGAAGAAATTCTTAAGATTGGTCTTGAGTTTTCGGACTTGAATTTGGGAGTAAATATTTGCTTAAGTGTTTTGGTGAGTAAGGCTAAGTATATGTATTTTCATGTGTGGAAACCCTTAGATCCAAGAGTTAAACGTCTTGGATCGAAGTCAAGAAAAACAGGACCAAAATATGGACTGCTTATTGGAATTTAAATTTTTGCACATATGAGTTCTAACAAAATGAGCATAAACCCTTCATACGAAGTCGGAATGAGGTAAAACCAAGTGCATTGGGAAGCTAATTTAAAGATCTTTAATTGGTAGGTTGTGGGCTGCCTAGTTCATTGTGTGCTCAAAGATATGCCCCTGTAAATTTAAACTCCTAAATCACATTTTTTACGATTTTTTGATTTTGATATGGCTGCTCTAAAATTCAGTTTAGACCTATTTCCCACTCAATTTAACCCCCTAAACAAGAATATGAACTAGGATTTTCAAAGTAACGAATGGAATTTTAGATATATGAAAATTACGATTTCGGGCACTTCCAAGTCACATTTTCGGGCATTTTTTGGGTCGTTTCAAAAAACACCTATACTTAGTCATTTTCAACTCTATATAACTCAAGACCCTCTCAGAAATCTCTTCCAGACTTAACCAAATATCTCATTCAAATTTCAAGGATTTCAAACTTAACTTTAGAACCCAAAGATTCTCTTCAAGATCCAAGTTCTTTTCAAATGCATCTCATGAAAACTCAAGTTTGAGGTATACGGGTTTCATTCATTGGGTATTTTTGCCCATGAAGCCCAATCTGCTTTTTAATGAAATTGCTTATTTTCAAGTTGTATTACCTATGCGTATCTCTTATTATTGAATTGTGAGCATGAATTATGTTGGGCTTTTATGAAATATTGATTGATTATGCATGATTATCTATTTCAAGCTTATACCATGATTTGATTATATCTATTAGACTATGCATGTTTTGAACTAACAAAGTATGATCTAATATGAGATTTGATGATGGATTTCAAGGTACGCTACATGAGAGTTTTACTACATGTTAGTGGGTTGATTTGCATTAAGTTTTCTCATCTTATTTTCCTCGAATTGTATGATTTTTAACTAGTATCATGAACCCACCAAGTGTTTGATAAAATGTCAAGTTAAGAATTCTCAAGTTATTGACGATCGATTTCATGATTTACAAGTCAAGTGACTATGTCATGATTTAGGGATTTCAAGTATGTATTGAATTCATGAAAAGTATCTATGATGTTACAAGTATCAAGTTAAGTCCTATTTCAAGATTTTTATCTTTTGTGAGCCATTCATGTTAAAGCAAGGGTTCATGTATGATTATGAACTTCTCTCGTGTTTCAAGTTTGGCTCACCATTAGAGGTCAAACATGTTTATGAGCTACTCAAGTCATGTCCTTACAAGCTATTCATGTTATGATTAATGTACGATTATTTCAAGTATTCCATGGGATTAAACTTAGCATCGATGGATTGGATGTCGGTGTGGACTATCTTCAAGGGTCCATACTCCTTTCCTCAAACTATGTGCCAACATAAGATTATGATTATTATCCTTGCAACACTAGTGGATCCATTTAATGTACTTTATCATGAAATCCACCCGGAAATAGGATGGATTCCCACTAGGGGGGTTACTTCTTTGATGGATTCCCATTAGAGGGGTTACTTCTTTGAAATGGTGATGGGCTCCCATAAGGTGAAGTGAAATGACCACAAAAAGTGCTTGAAAATGTGCCTTGGAAGTGCCTAAATTCATAATTTTCATATATCTCAAAATCCATGCATGATATCGAAAATCCAACTTCATATTCTTGATCATGTGGCAAAATCGAGTGGGGAATGGGTCTAATCCTGATTTTAGAGAGACCATATAAAAATTTAATTTTTCAGAGTGACGATTTCCAGTGAGCTTTGTGCGCCCATGCCGCGACGCGGCCAGGGCGCGCAGATGTGTATTTTTTGACTGTTTTGTTGCTCGGGTCAAGGTATTTAGGTCTTCGGCCCAAGCCTTCCCATATGTAAAAACATCTTTATTTAACCATATTTCAACACCATATCATATAAGACATTCCTCAATACTCTCTCAAACACTTAGACAAATATTTCACTCAAAATTCAAGTGTCCTAAACTCATTTCTGGATTTATGAAATTCAATCAAGCTTCAAGTTCTCATCTCAATCTTCAACAAGGAATTCTTCATAGTTGATGTATGTGGGTTTCAACTATTGGGTCTTTTCAACCATGGTGCCCAAGCTTCATTTTTACATAAATTGCATGTTTCTAAGTTGATTTACTTATGGGTCTTCTTATTATGAATTTGACTATGAACTATGTTGGGGTTTTGTATAAATGTGACTGTTTAAGCATGTCTGAGCTATGAATCTATGATCTATTTTGAGATTTGATGAGGGGTTTCAATGTATGTTGCAAGGTGGTATTAACATGTGTTTGTGGGTAAGTTTACTTCAAGTTTGCTTTCATGATTTCACTCTTGAAGTGCATGGTTTTGCACTAGCATTACACATCCACCAAGTATTTGATAAAATGTCCATTTTAGGGTTCTTGAGCTATTGATGATCCATTTCATGACTTATGACTTGAATGACTTTATGATCATGAAAGGAAGGTATATATGTTTTTAAATCATGAAAAGTATCCATAATGTTGCAAGTAACCATACCGATGAGGGGTACATACCTGTTTCACCTTATTGGGTGGTGAAAATCTCGTACTACCATAGATGATGGGTATATACCTCATCCACCTTGTTGGGTGGTGACAATCCCCTACTATCATAGATGAGGACTATATACCTCATCCACCTTGTTGGGTGGTGACAATCCCATACTACTATAGATGAGGGGTATATACCTCATCCACCTTCCAAGTGGGTGGCATGTCTTAGATTCCAAGTACTTAGTTGCTTGGTCTATGATGATAGTCTCTTCCTATACATGTAATTGTCTTGTATAAGCATGTTGTATATCAAGCATTGTTCATGCATGCCATGTTACTAATATAGTATCTCTTGCTTATGATTATGCATTTTGATTATGTTGCCCATCTCTTGTTGCATTGCATCCTACATACTTAGTACATTCAATGTACTAACACATACTTTATGCCATATGATCTTACCATGTAGGAACAGAAGCTCCTCATGATCATCCTCATCTTCCCTGTGGATAGTACTATCTTCTCAAGCAAGTTTGGTGAGTCCTCAACTTCAGAGATGATATCTCTTGTTCTTGTGTTATGTAAAGACTTTTATTATCTATTTGTATGCTTTTGACTATGAGGGTGAGCCCGGAAAGTTGTCTTGGCCCCTGCTCAATTATAATTGTAAAGGTGTTGTTGGACAAGTTATGTAATGATGCTATGCGCTTTGACTCTCTTGATGTTTTATGATATAAAATATTTCCCTTAGACCCTTATTGTTATTTTATGCTCTTGTTGTTGTTCAAATGCTTCCGCAACCAAGGATGTGTAATGATATATTAAGAGACATACTTGGGATCCCTTCGGGTTCCCCATCTGTCGTGTCATGTGTAGGCCCTAGGCTTGGGTCGTGACAAACTTAGTATCAGAGCACTAGCTTATTAATGGTCCTCAACATACAACAAACCGTTTGATTAGAGTCTTATTCACGGTTGTGTTGTGCACCAAAATTATAAGTAAGAGGCTATGAGACATTTTAAGAAATTTTTCCCTTCTTCCTGATCTATGATGTTCTATAGAATTTAGGTAAGGTTTCCCCTCTAATGAATGTTCTTTGCCATTTTTAGGTCATGCCTAACACAAGAGGAAGAAGAGCTCACACAACCGAGGAACAATCGGCTCATAGAGAGCTCCGAGATGCTTTCACCTGTCTAGATCAAGCCATGGCTAATCAAGTCAATCAAGGGGCCCAAGCCCCTCATGCTCCTAATACATCATCTCGGGTGAGGGACTTTATGAGAATGAACCCACTGGATTTCTATAGGTCTAAAGTGGATGAGGACCCTCAAGAATTTGTTGATGCGGTATACAAAGTGTTGGCTATTATGGGTGTTAGGTTGTTGGAGAAGGTAGAGTTAGCGGCTTACTAACTCAAGGGGGTGTCTCAAATATGGTATACTGCATCGGAGGAGGAGAAGGGGAACAACAATATAGTTCAATGGGAGGAGTTTAAGGTGGCATTTCTCAACCAGTTCTTCCCTTTTGAGCCTAGGGAGGCCAATATCATGGAGTTCATGAATTTGAAACAAGGATTTATGAGTGTGAGAGAGTATGTTATCAAGTTCAACCAACTCTTTAAATATGCTCCACATTTGGTTGGTGACCCGAGGTCTAGAATGAACAAGTTTGTGATTGAAACGACCCCAAAGAGTGCAAGAAAATATGCCTCGAAAGTGCCCAAAATAGTAGTTTCCATATATCTCTAAATCCATGTGTGATATCAAAAATCTGACTTTATATTCTTGATCAGGGGTTCAAATTGAGTGGAAAATGAGTCTAACCCTGATTTTAGAGCAAGCAAATCACAATTTCATTTTCCCAAAATATGATTTCCAGAGAGCTCTCCACGCCTATGGCATGACGTGTCAAGGGCGCGCCACAGTGTTAAAAGGTTGCCAATTTTTACTTCGGTCCAAGGCTTTTAGGTCTTGAGCCTACACCTTTCCATGCATAAAAGTATGTATACATAGCCATGTTACACCCTCATACCATTCAAGATATTCCCAAATACTCTTTCAAACATTTAGACAATATTTCATCTCATAATTTCGGTGTCAAAATCTCTTCCGGATGTTAAGGATTTGACTCAAGCTTCAAGTCTCTATTCCCAATCTTTATCAAGAATTCTCCAAAGCTATGGTATATGGGATTCAACCAATGGGTCCTTTCACCCATGGCAGCTAAGCTTCTTTTTTTTTTTACCTAAATTGCATGATTTAAAGTTGATTTACTCATGGGTATTACTATTATGAATTTCGCTACACACTATGTTAGGGTTTCATGAAATTGTGATTGTTTTATCATATTTTGAGCTATGAATCTAAGATATATCGTGAGATTTGATGAAATGTTTTGATGTATATTGTTTGACAATGTTACCGAGTATTTATTGATGGTTTTACACTTAATTTTCTAACATGAATCCACTCTTGAATTGCATAACATTAGCACTACACACCTGCCAAGTGTTAGACAAAATATCTGTTTATGATTTCTTGAGGAATTGAAGGCCCAATGTATGTCTTATGAGTTGAATGACTATATGAAGATGAGATGAATATATATATATATATAGACACACACACACACACTTATGATATTATCTCTATAGTGTTGGGAATTGATCAAGCCTCACTTGGGAGGTTTTAGGCTCGGGTAACTATGTTGAGGGGCTTGTACCTCGATCGCATCGCTCGGGAGGTGGTAAGCCTCTACAATCATGTTAAGGGGTTTGTACCTCGATCACCTCACTCGGTAGGTGGTAGGCCAATGCAACCATGTAGAGGGGTTTGTACCTTGATAACCATATTGGGGCATTTGTACCTTATCAACCATGTTGGGGGGTTTCGCACCCCATCAACATGTTGTACTTCATCAATCAATTGAGGGGTTTGTACCTCATTCTCCTCTCTAAGAAGGTGGTAGGCCTTGGATGTTCACTGTTAATGGTCTCTTCTTACAATGTATTATCTTCTATATAAGCATGATTTTACTTCAGTCATCATTCACACATGCCATATTGCTATATACTTATTATTGCTTGCGTTATGCATTTTGTTGATGGTGCTTATCACTTGTTGCATTATATGCTACATACTTAGCGGCACATTCAAACGTACTAATGCATACTTTATGCCTACATGATATCACTATGTAGGAACCAAAGTCTTTCTTGATCATCCTTCTCCATATGTCTAGTATAATTTATCTCAAGCTAGTGTCGATAGAGTCTTGTTCATGTTTGTGTTGTGCATCACAACAACGAGCAACAGGTTGTACGGCATTTTAGAAAATAATTCCCTTGTTCATGTTCTAAGTCATGCTATAGAGTTGAAGTAAGGTTTTCCCCCCTAAAGATTGTTCTTTACTATGGTAGTTCATGCCTAATACAAGAGAAAGGAAAGTCGGCACTCCTAAGGAACAACCTGCTCATGATGAGCTCTGAGTTGCTCTCATTTTGCTTGCATAAGTTGTGGCTAACCAAGCAAACGAAGGGGCCCAAGCCCCTCATCCTCCTACACAGACATCTTGGATAAGGGATTTGATGAGGATGAATCCCCCGAAATTCTATGGGTCTAAGGTAGATGAGGAGCTTCAAAAGTTCATTGATGAGATCTACAAGGTTTTGGCTATTATAGTTGTTAGATCGAAAGAGAAGGCGAAGATGGCATCTTACCAACTCAAGGGGGTGGCACAAATATGGTTTAATCAATGGAAGGATGAGAAGGGAATCAATAATGTGGTGCTTTGGGAGGAGTTCAAGGAAATATTTCTTAATCGATTCTTCCCTCTTGAGCTTAGGGAGGCAAAGATGGTGGAGTTTATGAATTTGAAACAAGGATCTTTGAGTGTGATGGAGTATCCTCTCAAGTTCAATCAACTCTCTAAATGTTCTCCCCACTTGGTTGCCTACCCAAGGTCTAGAATGAACAAGTTCATTATGGGTATATCCAATTTGGTGAGTGATGAATGCCGGTCTGCTATGTTGATTAGTGACATAGATTTGTCCCATTTGATGACTTTTGTTGAACAAATGGAGGAGGAAAAGTTGAGGAAGAGGAGGAATAATGAGGCCAAGAGAGCCCTTTTTGAAGGAAATTTCCATAGTCAGAATGGTGGCCGGTTCCATCAAGGCCAAGGGTCTTCTCATGAATTTAAAAGAGGGATGCGAATGACTTTCCAAGGGCCTAAGGTGTTGTGGGTGTGTTGCTAATGGTGGGTGTCCAAAATGTGGTAGGGGTCATAGTGGTCCATATTTGAGATACACTAATGCCTGTTATGGTTGTGGGGAAGTTGGGCATAAGGTGATGGATTGCCCTCAAAATAGCAACAAAGGTAAGGAGGTTCGTCCATAGTGTGCTAATGCGGTTACTTTAGGGAGAGGTAGCCGACATGGTGGTGCCCCCAGGCATAATCGATGTTAAGCACTCCAAGTGAGGCAAGAGGTTGAAGAGGTTCCCAATGTCGTTAACAATATGTTAAAAGTCTTTGATTTTGATGTATATACATTGATTGATCCGGGTGCCACTCTTTCTTTTGTTACCTCTTTTGTTGCCAAAAAGTTTTATGTTGAGCCTGAATTATTGTGTGAGCCTTATAAGGTGTCTATTCCTATTGGTGCATTTATTATTGCTAGAAAGGTGTATAGAAATTGTCCCACTTGCATTTTGCATAAGATATTGTCTTGTGATCTTGTTGAGTTGGATATTGTTGATTTTGATGTCATTCTTGGGATGGATTGGGTTTACGCATACTATGCCTCTATTGAATGTAGAACCCATAGGATCAAATTCCAATCACCAAATGAACCTGTTTTTGAGTGGGAGAGTCATGATGTGGTGGTTAAGGGTAGGTTCATCTCTTGCATTAAAGCTAATAACTTGATCTCTAAGGGGTGTCTCTATCATCTTGTGAGGGTTAAGGATGTGGAGTCCAAGGTCCTTTCTATAGAGTCACTTCTGATTGTAAATGAGTTCCTTGATGTCTTTCCAAGTGACCTTCCTGATGTTCCTCCCGAAAGGGAAATAGATTATTGTATAGATCTCCTTCCCGATACTCAACCTATTTCTATTCCTCCTTACCACATGGCGCTAATGGAGTTAAAGGAGTTGAAGGAGCAATTGAGGGATTTGTTGGAGAAATTTTTCATTAGGCCTAGGCAATCACCTTGGGGTGCACCGATGTTGTTTGGGAAGAAGAAAGATGGGTCCCTTAGAATGTGTATTAACTACCGACAATTTAATAGGGTCACCATAAAGAATTTGTATCCTCTTCCAAGGATTGATGATTTGTTTGACCAATTGCAAAGGGATAGTCACTTCTCTAAGATTGATCTTCGGTCCTGGTACCATCAAGTGAAGGTGAGGGAGTATAAGATTCCTAAGACGACCTTGTGACTTGGTATGGGCATTATGCATTTGTTGGGTGTCCTTTGGTTTGACCAATGCACTAACTATCTTCATAGATCTTATGAATAGTGTCTTCAAACTCTACCTTGATTTGCTTGTTGTGGTCTTCCTTGATTATATTTTTTATCTATTCACATAGTGGGAGGAGCATATGAGTTATTTGAGGGTAGTGCTACAAAGATGGAGAGAAGAGAAGTTGTATGCCATGTATGATAAGTGTGAATTTTGGTTGAAAGCGGTTGCCTTCCTAGGTGATATGGTGTCGGGGTATGGTATTAAGGTGGATTCTAAATAGATGGATGTGATTAGAAATTGGCGTAGACCAATGGCCTCGTCAGATATTAGGCGCTTCTTGGGTTTAGCAGGTTATTAACAGAGGTTTGTGAATGGGTTCTCTTCTATTGCTTCTCCTATGATCAAGTTGAGTCAAAAGAAGGCCAAGTTTGCATGGACCGATGAGTGTGAAAAGTGTTTCCAAACCTTGAAAATAAGCTTGTGTCCAATCCTATATTGTCACTACCGGAAGGGCTAGAAGGGTTTGTTGTGTATTGTGATGCTTCAAGGGTTAGTTATGGTTGTATGATGATGCAAAATGGTAAGGTGATAGCCCATGCTTCTAGGCAACTCAAAGTGCATGAAAAGAATTATCCTACCATGATCTTTAACTAGCCACCGCGGTATTTGCATTAAAGATTTGGCGTCATTATTTGTATGGGGTGCATGTTGATGTGTTCACTGATCATAAGAGTCTCCAATATGCCTTCACTCAAAAAAGATCTCAACTTGAGACAAAGAAGGTGGCTAGAACTTCTTAAGGAGTACGATATGAGTGTGCATTGTCATCCGATTGTAGTTCAATTGGTCAGAGCACCGCCCTGTCAAGGTGGAAGCTGCGGGTTCGAGCCCCGTTGGTCCCGACGGATCCAATAAATATGTCAAAAAATCTCTCCCTTTTTATGCTTCTTTATCAGTCACCCTCTCCTTATCAGTCGAGCTACTTCATACCTCTCACTTTGTTCGGGCTTTTTTCTTCTTTGTTCATTTCCTTTTGAAAGTGTAGCGGCGCTAAGGCTAATTGTTTGGCAGATGCTTTGAGTAGGGTATCTATGGGTGGCCTAACTCATGTTGATGATGGTGGCAAAGGGGTGGGTGAGGAGGTCCATCGATTGGCTAGATGGGGAGTTAGGTTGAAAGAGGTGGATAATGGGGGTGTTGTGGTAATTGATGGCTCTAAATCTTCATTGGTTGAGGAGGTGAAAGCTAAGCAAGATCTTGACCCCATTTCATTAGAATTGAAGGCATTGGTAAAAGTTGGTAAGGTGGAGGTTTTCTCCCTACGGGGAGATTGGTCCCTTAGATACCAAGGTAGTTTATGTGTGCCTTGTGTTAATGGCTTGAGAGAAAAGATTATTGATAAGACTCATTGTTCTTCCTATTCTATTCACCTCAGTTCTACTAAAATGTATAGAGATTTGAGAGAATTGTATTGGTGGGGAGGCATGAAGAGGGACATTTCCAAATTTGAATCCGGTTGTCATAGTTGCCAACAAGTGAAAGCCGAGCACCAAAGGTTAGGTGGCCTAGCACAAAACATAGAGATCCCTACTTGGAAGTGGGAGGATATTAATATGGACTTTTTGGTTAGGTTTCCCAATACTAGAAAGGGTTTTGATTACATTTGGGTTGTGGTTGATAAATGACAAAATTGGCTAATTTTCTACCAGTTATGACAACTTATAAGGCTGAAGATTATAATAGGTTGTACATCCTAAGTTGGTGAGGTTGCATGGGGTTCCTTTTTCCATCATATCGGATTGTGGTGCTCAATTTACTTCACATTTTTGGAGGTCCTTTCAAAGGGGTCTTGGTACAAGAGTTAAACTTAGCACGTCCTTTCACCCTCAAATGGATGGCCAAGCTAAAAAAACTATCCAAACTCTTTAGGATATGCTTAGGACTTGTGTATTGGAGCTTAAGGGTAGTTGGGATAATCATCTTCCATTGATTGAGTTTGCCTATAACAATAACATCATTCTAGCATTAGTATGACCCCTTTTGAGGCTCTCTATGGTAGACATTGTACATCACCGGTTGGGAGGTTTGATGTTTGAGAGGTGGCTTTGTAGAGGCAAGATCTCGTTATTGAGGCTCTTGAGAAGTTTAGGATGATTAGAGAAAGGTTGAAGTTGGCCCAAGGTTGCCAAAAGTCCTATGCCGATGTGAGGAGAAAGGATCATGAATTCAAAGTTGGGAATTGAGTCTATTTAAAGGTTTCAACCACGAAGGGTGTGGTTCATTTTGGTGAGAATGGCAAGTTGATTCCAAGATATGTGGGTCCTTGTAGGTTAATGAGGATGATTGGTAAGGTGGCTTATGAGTTGGAGTTGCCTAGTGCAATGAATTTGGATGATCCAGCGTTTCATGTGTCTATGTTGAAGAAGTGTGTGGGTGATCCAAATACTATTATTCCATTGGATGTTGTGGGTGTAGTTGAAGACAACTTGACTTATGAGGACATTCCAGTAGAGGTCTTGGATAGGCAAGTGAAGAGGCTAAGGAATAAGGACGTTGCTTCCGTTAAGGTCTTTCGGAGGAATCAACAAGTCGAAAGTACTACATGGGAGGCTGAAGTGGACATGCAGAGGCGATATCCTTACCTATTCCACTCTATTCAAGCCTAAGGTACTAACTCTAAGTCCCCTATGTGATTTCAAGTCTATGTTCAGCCCGTGTCATTTGAATGCATTCATGTTTAGATTGACAAGTTCATGATGATTTTACACTTATGTTGAGTTCTTTGAAATGGTGTTTAAATGCATTGTTGCATCCTTATGTGCATTGAAACTAAATTGTTTATTTCTATCATATACGTTTCTTTGACATTCCAGGATGAATATTCCCCAGGGGGAGATATTGAATCGACCCCAAAAAGTGCCCGAAAATATGCCTCGAAAGTGCCTGGAATTGTAATTTTCATATATCTCAAAATCCATGCGTGATATCGAAAATCCGACTTCATATTCATGATCAGGGGGTGAAATTTAGTGGGAAATGGGTCTAACCCTATTTTAGAGCAAACAAATCACAATTTCATTTTCCCAAAAATTAATTTCCAGAGAGCTCTCCGCACCACTGGCGTGATGCACCAAGGGTGCACCATAGTGTTAAAATGTTACCTGTTTTTACTTCAGTCCAAGGCTTTTGGATCTTGGGCCTAAGCCTTCCCATGTCTAAAAATACCTATACTTAGCCATATTTCAGCCTTATATCATTTAAGACATTCCCAAAAACTCTCTCAAACAGTTAGACAATATTTCATCTAAAAATTCAAGTGTCCAAATCTCTTCCGAATCTTAAGGATTTCACTCAAGCTTCAAGTCTCCTTTTCCAATATTCATCAAGAATTCTCCAAAGCTATGGTTTGTGGGTTTCAACCAATGGGTCCTTTCACCCATGGTGTCCAGGCTCCTTTTTTACCTAAATTGGATGATTTAAAGTTGATGACTCATGGGTCTTACTTATTATGAATTTTACTACACACTGTGTTGGAGTCTCATGAAATTGTGATTGTTTTAGCATGTTTTGAGCTATGAATCTAAGATCTATTGTGAGATTTGATGAAGGTTTTTGACATATATTGTTTTACGGTGTTATAAAGTATCTATTGATGGTTTTACACTGAACTTTATAGCATAAATCCACTCTTGAATATAATGGTTTTATACTAGCACTACACACCTGCCAAGTGTTTGATAAAATGTCCATTTATGATGTCATGAGGAATTGAAGGTCCAATCCATGTTTTATGAGTTTAATGACTATATGATAATCAAAGGAATATAGGTATATGATATTATCTCTATAGTGTTGGGAACTAACCAAGCCTCACTCGGGAGGTTGTAGGCATGGGTAACCATGTTGAACGGTTTATACCTCGATCGCTCACTCCTGAGGTGGTAGGCCCATGCAACTATGTGAGGGTTTTTTACCTCGATCGCCTTGCTCGGGAGGCGGTAGGCCCATGCAACCATGTTGAGAGGTTTGTATATTCATAAGCATGTTTGGTGGTTTGTACCTTATCAACAATGTTGGGGGGTTTGTACCTCATCAACTACGTTGAGGGGTTTGTACCTCATCAACAATTGAGGGGTCTGTACCTCATTCGCCTCTCCAAGGGGTGGTAGGCCTTGGATACTCACTATTAATAGTCTCTCCTAACATATGTAATATGTTCTATATAAGCATGATTTTACTTCGAGCATCATTCATACATGTTGTCACGACCCAAGCCTTGGGCCTAGATGTGACACGACTCATGGGAACCCAAAGGGGACCCCAAGCAAGCCTCTTAACATATCATCACACATCCTTGGTCATAGAAGCAATACAATACAAAACGAGATTGTAAATATGGATAAACGGGGCTAAGGGAAAACTTTAAAATCATAAATATCAAGAGTCAAGAGATAGCCAAAGCTCATAGCATAATACAAACATGTCCAACAACACCACTAAAACTTAGATACTGAGCGGGGGCCAAGACAAGCAACCAGGCTCACCATCATAGTCAATACATACATAAGAGAAGATAGTTTTAGTACATAGCAAGAGATCATTAACATTTTCCCCAGAATGGAGGACTCACTAACTAGTTTGAGAGACAATCTTACTAGCCACGAGGAGGAAGATGATCGAGCGAGGCTCCGATTCTTACATGGTAACATCATGTAGGCATAGAGTGTCCATTAGTACATTTGAATATACATAGTATGTAAGATGCAATGCAACAATAGATAGGCAACATAGGCAAAATGCAATATCATAGGCAATGGATAGCAAAGTAACAATATGACATGTACGAAGGATGCTTGAAGTAAATCATGCTTATATAGAACAAAATACATGTGTAGCAAGTGACCATCAATATAGAATATCCTAGGCCTACCATCCCTTTTGAAAGGTGAATGAGGTACAAACCCATCAATATGTCTAATGAGCTATAAACCCCTAAATAAGGTTACACGAGCCTACTACCCCCCGTGTTAGGCAACCAAGGTACCAACCCCTTAATATGGCTATACGGGCCTACTAACTCCTGTATAGGCAACCAAGGTATCAACCTCTTGATGTGGTTACCTGGGCCTACAACCCCACGAGCTAGGCTTGGTCAACTTATAACACTGTAGAAGTTCATCATGAAATTAACATATATACAACATACTTTCATCATTATAAAGTCATATCGCTCATATGCCAAACATTAGACCTTCAACAACTCAAGAATCATAATCTGGACATTTTGTCAAACACTTGATGGGTGTGCAATGCTAGTGTAAAATCATGCAATTAAAGAGTGAAATAATGCAAGAAATATTGAAATAAATCATCCCATTTATAACACCCCACATCTTACAATACTAGTACTATGCAAATGAGACATGACATGGCTTTTCAAATTAGCGTCTATTTTTAAAATTGCTTGAATATAATGTTATAGGTTGATCTGTGCGTCTAACACTTACGAGGGTCGAGTGTATACATGTTTTGAGTCAAATTGAGTAGATCACGGCCCCAAAAAAGTGAGAGAATTGAGGTGCTTGTAGGACTTAAGAAGCTAGTAGGTGAGTCACCTACTTGCTTAGCTTAAGTTTGCTAGCTAAATGGAGACAAGGCCCGACATCAAATTTGTCCAAGTCCAATTATGAATAAAGTCTGTGTTAAGGGTGTAACTTTAGCCCATGTTTTTGCTTCATAAATGGACTTTATTTTCAGCTCAAGATGAATAAGAGAGAAAGGGCCTAAGTATAACAAAACTCACTGGGTGCATTGGGCCAAATCTAACTACGAGAAAGGAAACAAAATAGGCAGCGAAGAACTAACCAATTTGAGCATAAAAAGGCCCAAGTGAAAGGGGCAAAATGGTACTTTGGCTTCTTGTTAAAACAAAGCTTAAAATGAGAAAGTTAAGTCCGCCAAGTGCTCCTTTAAAAGGGGCTTAAAATCAACTCACAAAAGTCATTCTATTTGAACAAAAAAATCAAATTTTCTTAAGGCTTTCTCTCT
>JAOTQR010089243.1:0-33752 GCA_025774065.1 Solanum ossicruentum
CATAATAGATTCATCGGTTGGTGTAGACACTTCAAATGGTTTGTTCAATAATTTGGGAGTTCTCTTAAGCTTCCCAGAAACTAGTGGAGTGAGGTATGATAGTGTAGAACCAGGTTCAATTAATGTACATATAACCACATCAGGTGAAGCTTCCAAATTCTGTCAACTCTCCAGTACATAAGTACGATTCTGGACCCCGCTAGAGCTAGCTTCCCCTCTAACACCTCTATCGCAACCCATAGGTGCTTGCTGACCCCTACTTGCTGGAGGAACTGATGATGATGATGCAACAGCTGACCCAGTAGATTGTGCCATGCCACCCATACGCCTCCTCGGGCATTCTCTTATTATGTGCCCCGGTACACTGCACCAATAACAAACAGCTATCCCAACATGACATATACCTGGATGATTCCTCCCACACTATTTACAAGGCTGCCTAGGAGTCATTAGTTGTCCTTCAGAATAACCCGTTGTCCAAGAACCTTGCCCTTCACCCCGTTGACCAAACTGATTACTTCTAGTCCCTTGAAGTTGTGGTGGAGCACTGGCTGTAGAGTAGGAGGATGATGACCTAGGAGGTCTACTAGAAAATCGAGGCATGAGATCACCTTGGGGTGGTGTAAACTTCCCTATAGATCTGGCTCTTTTATCCTTCCCCCTTTCCAACTCTTGTATCCTTCTTCTCTGTCTCTTGTCCTCCAATTTCTATGCAAAAGCCTGCATTCTTGCTATGTCCATATCTTTATTCAAGGAAGTAATAGTGCAGTCTCTGACCAGATATGTATCCGACCTATCTACATATTGATGAACACTATCTTCCATTGTAGCAACTACATTAGGAGCATACCTTGCCAAGGAATTAAATTGAAGGCTATACTCCATCACACTCATATTCCCTTGGTGGAGATTTAGAAACTGATCTGCACAGGCCTCTCAGATCTCTAATGGCAGGTAATGGTCAAGAAATGCCTCTTTGAATTCTATACCCTCAGATTGCTTCCAAGCTTCATACCACAGTATAGCCACACCCTTCAGCCTATATGTCACTAGCTCGACAACTTCTGTACCACTCACGTGCATAACATCTAAGGTACGCTGAATCTGATCAATAAAATCCTGGGGGTCTTCATTGGGATCTGACCCAGTGAAGAATGGAGGGTCAAATTTAAGAAAATCACGTATCCTTGTGCCAGTTTCCCTGTTTGTACCACCTGTACCCATAATTGGACCTTCCTGCCCTTGACCTTGGCAGCAACTATACGGGTCAATAGTTGGAGTGCATTCCTCAGATCCTGCACGGTAACATCAATGGGTTTTTCTGGAGGAATTCCACCACTCTCGGGTTCATTAGGAACCGGAGGAGTTGGAGATGTCTGTGACAAAGACTCCTCTCGAACCTCATCTTGTTGTCTCCCTTGGCTGGGTATACCAACCACTACTTCTATTCCCTTTCTTTTACCTTTATTCTGCCTTGTTTCTGGCATATTTGCTGTACCAAATAGTTTAGGAATTAGACATAATGCACCTATTACACTTGACTTTATTGAACGATCTAAAGAATGGAAAGAAAGTAACAACTCCTAAATGCCACATAGCCTCCTGCTTATAAATGTGGTGCACAACACATCGATAAAGAAGATTCTATGTAGGTACGACTTTGTAGACTCCCTAGGATGACCCGCTTTGATACCACTTCTGTCACGCCCCAAAGTCCTGTTAGGGCGGACTGGCACCCGTCACCGATAAGGTTTGGGAGAACCAACCTATATCTATATTTTCTATACATACTGTGAGGGGTTTCTACGTTTGACATGCTGCTAAGAATATAAATAGTGATAACAAGCCAAAAGAAAGTGCATATGACTAGGCCGTTGGGGCCCAGTATCTATAGTACGAGACATGACTTCACTTTGCTTTACATAGTCTACAAAGCCTCTAAATAAAGAAAAACTTCTGATAAGGGTCAGGACAGGCCCGCTTCAACAAACTATGCAATAAAAATATGTGAGCTTTAGACATGTACAAAGCCCCGAAGCAACGTAGAGCTTGATGGCAACAACTGAATATCCTGTACTCCTACTAGGGAGATCTACTAGCACCTGTATCTGCAGCATGAAATGCAGGTCCCCCATAAGGGACGTCAGTATGAGATAATGTACTGAGTATGTAAGGTAGGATATATGGTATATCAAGTAATAACTCAAATGGAACTGTACACTGGTGTAACATAAGAGACCACCTTTAGTTATACTGTGGGATCATGTACTTTATGTTCTTTATTTTACTTTACCTTTACTGTAAAATCTGTCCACAACTGTAATACAAATGACAAACAAATTAGTGGTGAAACTGTATTGGGTTCATCCCTGGCTAGGTTCTACTCAACCCCTCGGGGTACCCCCCGTTGATAGGATCGTCCCTGGCTAGGTGCTATCTCCACCCCTTGGGCTACCACGTATCAAAACTGTATATTGTATTTTACAATTAACTTTGAGATGATTCTTTTTGGTGGTCACAATATTGGAACTATAGGACTGTATGTGTAGCATGTGACATGTGGATAATCACACAAGACAGTATGACAATGAAAAGAGTACATTACACAAATAATGACATGCGTATGAAATGGAACAACTCATGAACTTTATTTTGTAGCAGGAACTCATGTAACTTGGTGTCAAAGCATGTATGCAGGTTTGAAGATGACTATGTATGGAATCGTATGAACATGTAAGAGAGTGGAGACATGGTTAATAGTTGCGACAGAGTTGGTGAGTGCCTTTATGCACCAGGGAAGGATCTATGTTTCATGCCAAGTAGTACGAAATCAAGTAACCATACATACCTCGTTGTCGGACCTTGTTACTATCTCAAGAAAACGATCCCTTCCTCCAAATACTTATCTACAATATAGTAAGGGACAAAACTAGCATTAGCAGCCAATAGACACATCTTGGCAGCCCAATTACATAACAAAATTACACACGGGCAGCAAGCGGGTGTTTATAAACCCAAGCGTATTCCTTTACCGCTTCCGCCTCTAATCGTAATTTCCAACACACATTCACACATACAAATCATCACCAGCCTGTTTTAATTCCATGAAAGCCTTACAACAGTCCATAAAGCACAACACATCACAATTCCACACAATCTAGAAACGGATAGCGTAACGTCACCTTCTTTTACTACATTTCGACGTTGACAACTCTAAACCTGTTCCAACTCTAACCAAACTATTCCAGTAATATTTACACATATAAATAGATCTAAATCAGTCTTACAACATCACTCAATAAGTCATGAAGAACGTGAGGCAATATCCTTCTATCCAACAATCCAAAAGTTCCAACCAACATGACGCTTAAGATACACGATAAAACACGCTTGTTAAAATGACCCCAAAATCAGGGCACCAACCTTAGGGTGATGTTTATAACTTAAACCATGTTAATAAAACAAATTTCTCTTCATAATACAACTTACAAACCATAGAGAAATCACCAAATCAAAAGGAAAAGGTGAAGCAACTTTCTGCACAGAATCTGTCCAACAATTTCAGCAAGCGTAACTAGCACCTATTTCTTGTTTTTCATGATGAAACTATACTAAATACACTAATATAATTACTGACCTTAGTGTTCAAGGTTTATAGGCTCCTTAATAACCCTAAAAGAGTTGTTTAGCTGCTTCACAAAGATGAGAAAAGTTGAGAGGAACTTTAGAGAGCAAATCTGATTTTTTTGAGGTCAAGTTGAGAGTGAATTGTGGAGCTTCTTTGGAGCTCTTTATAAAGAGGTCTTTGGCCATACTTTCCTTGAAATTATGACCATCATACAGCACATGTTATTAAGTAGCTTACCCACCATCTCAGCCCTCAAACTTGGGCCTTTTTGGAGCACCAACTTGATAGATGTGGGCTGCCTATTTTCATCTTTCTTCTTCACTTGGGTTGGCCCAATTTGCTAAGTGTTTTGTGATGTCTTTGTGTCCTTTTTATTATACTTCTTGGGCTGAAAATGTATTAGATTTATTATTCTTAATTACACCCTCAACACGGACTTTATTCTTAATTGAGTTTGGACAAATTCAATGTTAAGCATCATTTCCATTTAGCAAGAAAATTTAAGCTAAGCAAGTAGGTGAATCACCTGCTATCTTCTAAGTCCTACAAGCACCTCAATTCTCTTACTTCATTTTAAGGACGTAATCTCCTCAATTCTACACAAAACATATATATACTCGATACCCTTAAGCGTTAGACACCCATATAGCCCATTCACATGAGATTCAAGCACTTTTGAAATTTAGCGTCAATTTGACCAAACTATGTCATGTTTCATTTGCATTGTCCAATATTGTAAGGTGTGGGGTGTTACAATGATATTGTGCAAGCTTTTCCCTTAGCCTCAGTTTCCCTATTCCTTTATCTCTGATGATTAATTTATTGCTTCTGCGACCAAGGATGTGTAATGATGCTTTATGAGGCTTCCTTGGGGTCCCTTCGGGTTCCCCTTGCATCGTGTCACGTCTAAGTCCTAGGCTTGGGTCATGAAAAACTTGGTATCAAAGCGCTAGATTGTTAGATCCTCGGAGTCCAACACACCACCTCGATTAGAGTCTTATTCATGGTTATTTTGTGCACCATAACTATGGGTTAGAGGCTATGAGGCATTCTATGAAATGCTTCACTTCTTCATGATCTACGTCATGCAATAGAGTTAGGTCCCCTAGGGCTTATTTCTAACCCCTAACCTTTGTATTTTAGGGTAAGCCTCAATCTACTTAGGATGGTGCTTTAATAAATGCGGAGATCTGCAATGCTCTATGAGAAGTGGCCATGTTAGTGGCAAAATTGACAACTTAACTCAATCAACAAGTGGGTTCTCCCGAGACTTCTAGTGGTGAGAGGAGAGGTGGTGAGGCCAAGAAGGCTCGTGTGGAGGGTAAGTTCCAAAGTCCCAAAGTCCCAAAGATAGAGGTGATGTTAGGTGTACAATATGTGGTAAGGTTCATAGAGGCCCATGCTTGAAATACACTAATGCCTGTTTCCATTATGGTGAGGAGGGGCATAAGAGGAAGGATTGTCCTTTTAAATGCAATAAGGGTAAAGGAGGTGATGGTGGGATAACTAATCCCAAGTGTCAAAGGTATGGTAAGAACCATGTTGGCTCATGTCGGAGGAAAACTAGTGCTTGCTTTGGATGTGGTAAAGCAGGTCACAAGCTTGTGTACTATCCTTTTATTCCTAGGAGGTGTAAGATTGGTCGACTTTTGAAATATATTGGTTATGATGATCAAGTAGCTCAAGGAGGGGATGAGGTGCCCAATGCTATTACCGGTAAGTTCATGTTTCCTTAGCTTTGATATGTATGCCTTATTAGGACCGATTTGCACCTATTTTTTCTCTATTCATTTAGTTGCATGCATATTGTGTCTTCGTGGATGGTAGGACCCGTAGAGATAGATCTCCACTCCCTAATAAGCCCATCTTTGAGTGGGAGGTGGTCAAGTGGTTGCAAGGGAGGTAGGTCCCTTTCAAGCCTGAAGGTGCAATTGGTCTCAAAAGGATTGCATTTACCACCTTGTGAGGCTTGGAGGTGTTGAACCTAAGTTGTTTCAATTATAGTATTATTGTTAGTCATAGATGAGGCCTTGAATGTCCCTTTCCAATATTTTAAATTTGGTGTAGTGACTTTTGGTTTGTCTAGTACGCCCGTTATGCCTATACATTTCATGAGTAAGATCTTTAGTCCATACTGTAATAGGTTTATGGTGGTTTTGGTGATGATATGATGGTTCGCTCTTTAATGAGGTAGTGCATGTGAGTCAATTGAGGGTAGTACAACAAGTTTAAAGAATGAAGATGGGTGCTAAATAGGAGGAACGGGAGTTCTGGTTGTATGAAATTACCTTCCTAGGTTGTGGTGCTCGGTGATGGCATTAAGGTGGACCTTAGTAAGACAAAGGTGATTAGATGTTAGCCTACACCTTAACCTCCTTGGGTATTAGGAGTTTTTTCAGTTTAACGGGCTATTGCTGGATCTTGTGAGTAGGTCCTCTTCTATTATTTCTTCTATGATTTAGTTGACCCTAAGTGAGGCAAATGTTGTAATCGAAGCGTTGAGTAGGTTTATTTGATAAGTCTGGGCATCTCCATTTCTTGTGTTATTCCTTGATGCTAGTAGGATTCATGTGTGTGGGTGTCCCGAATGGTTACATGAGTATATTGTGGCTGGTAGGGGTCTATTACGGTTGCCCCATGTTATCATGGCATAGAGTCTTATCTTGTGGTTTTGGTTGAACTTAGTTTGATGTGTTGGAGGTCTTAGGGTAGTATAGGCTACTTGCATAACATGCTTGCAATGAGTATAGAAACAGTAAGGTTGTAATATGATTGTTAAGGTCAGTAGATCTTTTTGGTCAACTACAATGGGTTAGTCACTTCTCTAAGATTGATCTTTGGTTCGGGCTTTGTCCCCAAGTGAGCATTATTAGTATTTGTTGAGTTGTTTGGTGGATTTATGCATTATCTATGATTATGGGTTTCTAGAATAGGTCTTAAAACCTTACCTTGATATGTTTGTGGTGGCCTTCAGTGATGAGGTATTGATTTGCTTGGAGCTTGTGAATTATTTAGGGGAAATGTTGCAAGTCTTGAAGGATAAGAGGTTGTTTGCTAAATATGATAAGTGTGCATTGTGGATAACTAGAAGGTGGTTAGAATCCCTTAAGGGTTGTGATGTGAGTATGCATTTGTAATTATGGTAAGGATAGTGTTGTGTTTGGTACACTAAGTAGCCTAACATGTGTAGATAATGGTAGCAAATAGGAGACTAGTGGCGTCCATCAGTTAGTTAGATTGGAAGTTAGGTTGAGGGAAGTTGAAAATGGTAGTATGGTGTTCTTGGTGGTTCTAAATCTCCTTTGGCTGAGGAGGTCTAGTTAAGTACGGCCTTGATTCTGCCTTATTAGAGTTGGAAGTTTTGGGTGGTTGGATGGTAGAGTGGAGGTTGTCTCCCAAGGGGGAGATGGTAGCTTGTAGCAACAAGTGGAACAGGTGTGGTTAAGGTTGACAATTGAGCCATGGTTGTGAGTTCTTATAGGGTGAAGAGCAAAGTTGGTAATGTTGCGTATGTTTGGGGATCGCCTATGGATAGGAGTTGGGTTAGTTCTGTTCTTCATGATTCTAGGTTAATGGGATGTGTTGGTGCCTTTAGTACTATAGAACTCCTTCAGATTGTGGGTGATGTGGAGAATAAGTTGACTTAGGAGAAGGTCCCGGCGAAGGTGTGATGGGTGAATTGAAAAGTTGAATGATAATGATGTGGTATTCACCAAGGTCCTTTTTGGAGGAGGAGTCTATTTGTATGTGTCTCTCGAGAAGCCGGTGGGGTCATGGAGAAGCAATATTCATATTTCTTTCATTATATTCAAGCTTATGATAACACGATAAGTCCTTTCTATGATTCCAAGTCTAATGTTTCAGCCTCTATGTCATTCATATGCATTAATGTTTAAGTTGGCAAATACATGATGATTTTACATTTATGTTAAGATTTTGAAAATGATGTTTTGAATGATTTGAATAAATTTTAGAATGGATTTTAACTACATTATGATTTTCAACTAGTAAACTATGCAATGGATCTGATGAATGGAAGTTTCATGTTCTAATTCAAGCCATGTTCTTCCACATTCAAGGACGAATGTTCCCAAGGGGGAGATATTGTGACACCCATAACTCCATGTTGTTGTACCCAATTTTCAATCCTTTTTTGATAGATTGGGGGTGTATTAGGTTCATGGGAGACTCGTAATACCTAGACGAGTTCAAAACTTCCCTAAGATATGAGTTTTGGGTGATGGTTCATGCAAGGGTCAATTTCAAACAAGCATAAATTTTAGTACATTTGGAACTGAGTAGCCCACAACTTTTCAAATGAAATTCATTCGAGTTAGCTTTCCAATGCATTTGGTTTCACCTCATTTGAATTTCAAAGTCAAAAGTTATGGCCATTTACTGAAGCCTGCCAGGGCAGAGTTGCACCACGAGCCCACTGTTATGAGTTGTAGCTCAAGGTACAACTCGTAGGTCAAGCTTGTAGTAATTTCTTAAGACTCTGAAATTGAGCCTAGGGGTCATGGGAAGGGTCCTACGAGTTTTAGTGATACCTACAGTTCATAATGGGGCCCATAAGAGCCATTAGACAGCTTTTTAGGAAAGGTTATTTTGGACCTTTTCCACCCTTTCTATGCTCTAGATTGATGTTTTTATGCTCATTCAATGTCCCAAAATCCTTAAGTTCTTCATTGAATTGATAAAATACTCTTTCAAACCCATATACTAATATTTCACTCCAAAATCAAGTGTCCAAATCTCTCCCGGATCTTAAGGAATTTATCCAAACTTCAAGTTCTCACCTCCATCTACACCAAGAAATTCTCCAAAACTAAGGTATGTGGGTTTCAACCAATGGTTCCTTCCACCCATGGTTCCCTAATCTCCTTTTTAGTCAACTTGTATGATTTATAGTTTTTTTACAAGTGGATCTACTAGTATGAACATGTCTATGAACTATGTTAAAGATATGTTAAGTTGTGATTGTTTTGCTATGTTTTGAGCTATAAATCTTGGATCTATATATTGTAAGATTCATGTTGGATTTTGAGGTTTATTTCTTTCAGGTGTTGCAAGGTGTTGATTGATAGTTTTACAATGAATTTACTTGCATGATTTCATCTCTATATTGCATGGTTGTACCCCACTACACACCCACCAAGTGTTTGATAAAATGTCCTGTTATGGTTTCTTGAGGAATTGAAGGTTCAAAGCATGAGATAGGATATGAATGATGTTATGATGATGAAATGAGAATATGTATATGATATACTCTATATAAAGTTTTCCATTAGAACATACCTGATCCGAGGGTGCAAGAGCCCGGGTAACCATGTATGGGGTTGGTACTTAGCCACTATGTTGATAAGGTGTGATTATCATCAACTATATGAGGGGTTTATACCACACAACCACTAAGGACTTTGTACCTTCAATATCTATCTTGGTCTCTTTTACACATATGATATCCTATATGAGCATAATTTACTTAAACATATTTTACTTAAGCATTGATCATACATGTCAAATTGTATATTATGCCTATTTTTTAATATTATGAATTTTGATTATGATGCCTACTATTGTTTCATTGCATCCTACATACTTAGTATATTCAAACAAACTAATGGATACTCTATGCCTACATGATGTCACCATTTAGGAACTGGTGCCCAAGTTGCTCATCCTCCTCCATGTGACTAGTTCATTGCTATTCAAGCTAGTTGGTGAGTCCTCCACTCTGAGGACCTAGTCTACATTTCTTCTATTATGTATTGATACATCCATCTTTATTATTTATTTTGACTATGAGGGTAAGCCCGATTACTTTGTCTTAGCCCCCGTTCTTAGGTGTTTCTTGGATGTGATATGTATCCATGATATGAGTTTATCTCTTGTCTTTTGACGATGATATTGTGTAAGCTTTTCCCTTAGCCTCGGTTTCCCCATTCATTTATCTCTGATACTTAATTTATTGCTTCCGCGACCAAGGATGTGTAGTGATGCTTTATGAGACTTGCTTGGGGTCCCATCGGGTTCCCTTTGCACGGTGTCACATCTAAGCCCTAGGCTTGGATTGTGACAATGGTGCTTTGGGAGGAGTTCAAATTGGCTTTCCTTAATCGGTTTATCACTCTTAATCTTAGGGAAGCAAAGTCGGTAGAGTTTATGAACTTGAAACAAGGTGCTATGAGTGTGAGGGAGTATGACCTCAAGTTTAATCAACTTTGAAAGTATTCTGCTCATTTGGTGGCCGATCCTAGATCTAGGATAAATAAGTTCGTGACGAAGGTCTCTGGCTTGGTAAGTGAAGAAAGTGGGTCTACCATGCTTGATTAGAGTCCTATTAATGGTTGTGAAGTGCATCATGACTATGAGCAGGAGGCTATGATACATTTTATATTCATGTTCTACGTCATGCTATAGAGTTGTAGTGAGTTTTTCCCCCTAACGAATGTTCTTTGCTATGTTAAATCATACCAAACACTAGCGGAAGATGGGCCTAAACTCCCGAGGAGCAACCTACTAATGGTGAGCTCCAGGACGCTCTCACTATGCTTGCCCAAGTGGTGGCTAAACAAGTCAATCAAAGGGCCTAAGCCCTTCATGCTACTAGGCCGGGAGCTAGGGTAAGGGACTTCATGAGGATGAATCCTCTAGTTTTCGATTGGTCAAAGGTGGATGAAGATACACAAGATCTCATTGATAAGATCTACAAAAATTTGAATATCATTGGTGTTGGACCGAATGAAAAAGTGGAGTTGGTGGCATACCAACTCAAAGTGGTAGACCAAATATGGTACGATCGTTGGAAGGATGAGAAGGGAATTGGCAATGTGGTTGTGACACCCCATAACTCCATGCTCTTATGCCCATGTTTTGCGCCTTGTTTGGTTAGATTGGGGGTATATTATGTTCATAGGAGACTCCTAGTACCTAGACGAGTTCAAGACTTCCCTAAGAGTTGAGTTTTGGGTGATGGTTCATGCAAGGGTCAGATTTAAAACAAGCATAACTTTTAGCGCATTTAGAACTAGGTGACCACAATATGTCAAATGAAAGCCCTTTGAGTTAGCTTTTCAATGCACTTGAAAGTTATGGCCATTTTATTGAAAACAACTAGTGCAGAATTGCACTACGAGCCCACCGTTACAAGTCATAGGTCAGGGTACGGCTCATAGGTCAGGCTCATAACAATATCCAGAGACTCCTAAATCAAGCCTAGGGGTCATGGAAAGGGTCCTACGAGTCGTAGTGCTACTTATTGGTAGTAACCGGTCCCGTAACAACTGTTTGAAAGCTTTTTAGGAAGGGTTATTTTGATCCTTTTCCACACTTTATAAGCTCTAGATTGATGTTTTTATGCTCATTTAAGGTCCCAAAACCCTTAAGTTCTTCATCGAATTGATAAAATACTCTCTCAAACCCTTAAACTAATATTTCACTCCAAAATCAAGTGTCAAAATCTCTTCCGGATCTTAAGGAATTCAACCAAGCTTCAAGTTCTCACCTTCATCTACACCAAGAAATTCTCCAAAGCTAAGGTATGTAGGTTTTCACCATTGGGTCCTTCCACCTATGGTGCCCTAATCTCCTTTTTACTCAATTAATATGATTTAAAGTTGATTTTACAAATGGGTCTACTAGTATGAACATGTCTATGAACTATGTTAAAGATATGTTAAGTTGTCACTGTTTTTCTATGTTTTGAGCTATAAATCTTTGATCTATTGTAAGACTTGATGAGGGGTTTTGAGGTTTATTTCTTGAGGGTATTACAAGGTGCTGATTGGTGGTTTTATAATGGATTTACTTGCATGATATCATCTCTAAATTGAATGGTCTTGTACCTCTACTACACACCCGTCAAATGTTTGATAAAATGTCCAGTTATGGTTTCTTGAGGAATTGAAGGTTCAAAGAATGTGATAGAATATAAATGATGTTATGATGATGAAATGAGCTTATTTATATGTTATACTCTATATAGAATTTTCCATTAGACCATACCCCATTCGGGGGGACAAGAGCCTAGGTAACCATGTTGAGGGTTTGTACTCATCAACTATGTAAGGGGTTTGTACTTCATCACCATGTTGATAAGGTGTGATTATCATCAACCATGTGAGGGGTGTATACCACACAACCACCAAGGGGTTTTTACCTTCAATAGCTAGCTTGGTCTCTTCTACATATATGATATCCTATATGAGCATGAGTTACTTAAGCATGTTTTACTTAAGCATTGATCATACATCTCATATTTTATACTACGCCTATTGATTAATATTATGCATTTTGATTAAGATGCCTATCTATTATTGCATTGCATCCTACATATAGTACATTCAAACATATTAACATATAATTTTATGCCAAAATGATGTCATTATGTAGGAACCCGTGCCCAAGTTGATCATCCTCCTCCCCGTGACTAGTTTGATGCTATTCAAGCTAGTTAGTGAGTCCTCCACTTCGGGGACATAGTCTACGTTTCTTCTATTATGTATAGACATATTCATCTTTATTGTTTATTTTAATCATGATGTTGAGCCTAGTTATCTTGTCTTAGCTCTCGCTCTTATCTGTGTATTGGAGGTGTTTGTTGGACATGATGTGTATGTATAGTATGAGTTTAACTCTTGTATTTTGACCATGATATTATGCAAGGTTTTCCCTTAGCCCCGATTTCCCCATTCTTTTATCTTTGATTATTGATTTTATTGCTTCCGCGATCAAGGATGTGAAATGATGTTTTTCCTTCAGGTTCCCCTTGCGTTGTGTCACGTCTAGGCCATGGACTTGGGTTGTGAAAAACTTGGTATCAGTGCACTAGGTTGTTAGATCCTCGGAGTCCAACACACCGCATCGATTAGAGTCTTATTCATGGTTATGTTGTGCACCACAACTATGGGTAGGAGGTTGTGAGGAATTCTAGGAAATGTTTCATTTCTTCATGATCTACGTCGTACAATAGATTTAGGTCCCCTAGGCCTTATTTGTAACCCCTAACCATTACATTTTAGGTTAAGTCTCAATCTACTCAGGATTTTGCGTTAATAAATATGGAGATTTGCAATCCTCTATGAGAAGTGGCCATGTCGGTGGCAAAATTGGCAACTTAACCGAATCAACAAGTGGTTTCTCCTGAGGCTTCTAGTGGTGAGAGGAGAGGTAGTTAGGCCAAGAGGGATTGTGTGGAGGGTAAGTGCCAAAGTCCCAAAGATAGAGGTGATGCTATGTGTATAATATATTGTAAGGTTCATAGGGGCCCATGCTTGAAAGGCACTAATGCTTGTTTCCTTGGTAGTGATAAGGGGCACAAGAGGAAGGACTGTCCTTTTAAACTTAATAAGGGTAAAGGAGGTGGTGGTGGGATAACTAACCCCAAGTGTCAAAGGTATAGAAAGAACCATGGTGGCTAGTGTCGGAGGAACACTAGTGCTTGCTTTTATGTGGTAAAGCGAGTCACAATCTTATGGATTGTCCATTTATTCTTGGGGGTGTACGATTGGTCTACTTTTGGAATATGGTGGTTATGTTAATCAAGTGGCTTAAGGAGGGGATGAGATGCTTGATGGTATTACCGGTAAGTTCATGTTTCCTTGGCTTTGATATGCATGCCTTATTAGGCCTGGTGTGCCACTATTTCTTCTCTATTCTTTTGGTTGTATGTATGTTGTGTCTTCATGGGTGGTAGGACCTATAGAGTTAGATCCACACTCCCTAATAAGCCCATCTTTGAGTGGGAGGTGTTCAAGTGGTAGCAAGGGAGGTAGGTCCCTTTCATGCCTTAAGGTGCAATTGGTCTCTAAAGGATTGCATTTACCACCTTGTGAGGTTTGGAGGCGTTGAACCTAAGTTTTTTCGATTATAGAATTGTTGTTGGTGGTAGATGAGGCCTTGATTGTCCCTTTCAAATATTCTGAATTTGGCGTAGTGACTTTTGGTTTGACTAGTGCACCGGTTATGCCTATAAGTTTCGTGAGTAAGATCTTTAGTCCATACTCTAATAGGTTTATAGTAGCTTTGGTGATGATATGATGGTTCATTCCCTAATGAGGTAGTGCATGTGAGTTATTTTATAGTAGCACTAGAAGTTTGAAGAATGAAGATGGGTGCGAAATAGGAGGAATGAGAGTTGTGGCTATAGGAAGTTGCCTTCCTAGTTTGTGTGGTGCTCGGTGATGGCATTAAGGTGGACCTTAGTAAGAAAAAGTTTATTAGATGTTAGCCTAGACCATAACATCCTTGGGTATTAGGAGCTTCTTGTGTTTAGCGGGCTAATGTCGGATCTTGTGAGTAGGTGCTCTTCTATTGTTTCTCTTATGACTCAGTTGACCCTAAGTGAGTCCAATGTTGTGATCGAAGCTTTAAGTAGGGTGATTTGATAGGTTTGAGTATCTCTATTTCTTGTGTTATTCCTTGGTGCTAGTAGGATTCATGTGTGTAGGGGTGTCCCGAATGGTTACATGAGTCTATTGTGGTTGGTAGGGGTCTATTACGATTGCCCTATGTTATCATGGCATAGAGTCCTATCTTTGATTTTGGTTGAACTTAGCTTGATGTGTTGGAGATCTTGTGGTAGTTTGGGCTACTTACGTAGCATGCTTCTAATGAGTGTAGAACCCGTAAGTTTGTAATATGATAGTTGGGGTCAATTGATCTTTTTGGTCAACTACAATGGGTTAGTCACTTCTCTAAGATTGGTCTTTGGTTCGAGCTTTGTCCCCAAGTGCGCATTGTCAGTATTGGTGGTGTTGTTTGGTAGATTTATGCATTATCTATGATTATGGATATCTAGAATAGGACTTAAAACCCTACCTTGATATGTTTGTGGTGGCCTTTAGTGATAAGGTATTGATTTGTTTGGAGCTTGTGAATTATTTGGGGGAAATTTTTGCAAGTCTTGGAGGATAAGAGGTTGTTTGCTAAATATGATAAGTGTGCATTGTGGATAACAAGAAGGTGGTTAGAATCCCTTAAGGGTTGTGATATGATATGCATTAGTCTTTTCGATAAGGCTACTGTTGTATTTGATACACTAAGTAGCCTAGCATCTGTGGATAAAGAGGACACTAGTGGGGTCCATCAGTTGGTTAGATTGGAAGTTAGGTTGAGGTAAGTTGAGAATAGTAGTATAGTATTCTTGGTGGTTCTAAATCTTCTTTGACTGAGGAGGTCTAGTTAAGCAAGGTCTTGACTCCTCCTTATTAGAGTTGGTAGTTTTGGGTGGAAAGATGGTAGAGTGGAGGTTGTCTCCCAAGGGGGAGATGGTTGTTTGTAGCAACAAGTGGAATAGGTTTGGTTAAGGTTGAGAATTGAGTTGTGGTTGTAATAGGGTGAAGAGCAAAGTTGGTAAGGTTGTGTAAGTTTGGGGATCGCCTATGGATAGGAGTTGGGTTAGTTCGCTTTTAATGCTTCTAGGTTAATAGGATGTGTTGGTGCCTTTAGTAATATAGCACTCCTTGAGATTGTAGGTGATGTGGAGGATAAATTAACTTCGGAGAAGGTCCCAGTGGAGGTGTGATGGGTGAATGGAAAAGTTTAATGATAATGATGTGGTGTTCACCAAGGACCTTTTTGGAAGTCATCTATTTGTATGTGTCTCTAGAGAAGCCGGTGGGATCATGGAGAAGCAATATTCATATTTCTTTCATTCTATTCAATCTTATGATAACACGACAAGTCCTTTCTATGATTCCAAGTCTTATGTTTCACCTCTATGTCATTCATACGTATTCATGTTTAAGTTGGCAAATACATGATGATATTTCATTTATGTTAAGATTTTGAAAATGTTGTTTTGAATGATTTGAATACATTTTAGCATGACTTTAACTACATTATGATTTTCAGCTAGTAAGCTATGCAATGGATCTGATGATTAGAAGTTTCATGTTCTAATTCAAGCCTTCCAAGCCTTGTTCTTCCACATTCAGGGACGAATGTTCCCAAGGGGAGTTATTGTGACACCCAATAACTCCATGCTCTTGTACCCATGTTTCAACCCTTTTTTAGTTAGATTTGGGATGCATTAGGTTCATGGGAGACTCCTAGTACCTAGACGAGTTCAAGACTCCCCTAAGAGTTGAGTTTTGGGTGATGGTTCATCCAAGGGTCAATTTCAAAAAAGCATAACTTTTAGCATATTTGGAACTAGGTATTCCACAATATGTCAAATGAAATTCCTTTGAGTTAGCTTTACAATGCACTTTGTTTCACCTCAATTGAAGTTCGGAGTCAAAGGTTATGCCATTTTACTGAAGACTGCCAGTGCAGAGTTGCACCACGAGCCCACTGTTATGAGTCATAGATCGGGGTACGACTTGTACGTCAGGCTCGTAGTAATTTCTTGAGACTTCGCAACTGAGCCTCGGGGTCATAGGAAGGGTCCTACGAGACATAGTGATACGTACGGGTCGTAATGGGGCTTGTAACAGTCGTTAGACAGCTTTTTAGGAGGGGTTATTTTGGTCCTTTCCCACCATTTCCAAGCTCTAGATTGACGTTTTTATGCTCATTCAAGGTCCCAAAACCCTTAAGTTCTTAATTGAATTAATAAAATACTCTTTCAAACTCTTATACTAATATTTCACTCATAAATCAAGTGTCCAACTCTCTCCCGTATCTTAAGGAATTCATCCAAGCTTCAAGTTCTCACCTCCATCTACGCCAAGGAATTCTCCAAAACTATGATATGTGGGTTTCAACCATTGGTTACTTCCACCTATGGTTCCCTAATATCTCTTTTACTCAATTTGTATGATTTAAAGTTGATTTTACAAGTAGGTCTACTAGTATAAACATGTCTATGAACCATGTCAAAGCTATGTTAAGTTGTGATTGTTTTGCTATATTTTGAGCTATATATCTTGTATCTATATATTGTAAGATTTATGAGGAGTTTAGAGGTTTATTGCTTTAAGGTATTGCAAGGTATTGATTCATGGTTTTACAATAGATTTACTTGCATGATTTCATCTCTAAATTGCATGGTTGTACCCCCACTACACACCCACCAAGTTTTTGATAAAATGTTTGGTTATGGTTTCTTGAGGAATTGAAGGTTCAAAGCATGAGATAGGATATGAATGATGTTATGATGATGAAATGAGCTTATATATATGATATACTATATAAATTTTTCCATTAGACCATACTCGATCCGGGGGGACAAGAGCCCGGGTAACTATGTTTGGGGTTTGTACTCATCAACTATGTGAGCGGTTTGTACTTTGCCACTATGTTGATAAGGTGTGGTTATCATCAACAATGAGAGGGGCTTATAGCACACAACCACCAAGGGGTTAGTACCTTCAATAGCTAGCTTGGTCTCTTTTACACATATGATATCCTATATGAGCATAATTTACTTGAAAATGCTTTACTTAAGCATTGATCAAAAATGTCAGATTGTATATTATGCCTATTGATTAATATTAAGCATTTTGATTATGATGCATATCTATTGTTGCATTGCATCCTACATACTTAGTATATTCAAACATACTAACAGATACTCTATGCCTACATGATGTCACCATGTAGGAACTGGTGCCCAAGTTGCTCATCCTCCTCCACATGACTAGTTTGCTGCTATTCAATCTAGTTGGGGAGTCATCCACTTTGATGACCTAGTCTACATTTCTTCAATTATGTATTGAGACATTTATCTTTATTTTTTATTTTGACTATGAGGGTGAGCCCGATTACTTTGTCTTAGCCCCCGCTCTTAGGTATTTTTTGGAAATGATATGTATCTATGATATGAGTTTAACTCTTGTCTTTTGATGATGATATTGTGTAAGCTTTCCCCTTAGCCACGGTTTCCCCATTCATTTATCTTTGATACTTGATTTATTGCTTCTACGACCAAGGATGTGTAATGATGCTTTATAAGACTTAATTGGGGTACCTTCGGGATCCCTTTGCACCGTGGCACATCTAGGCCCTAGGTTTGGATCGTGACAGTGGTGCTTTGGGAGGAGTTTAAATTTGCTTTCCTTAATTGGTTTATCCCTCTTTAGCTTAGGGACGAAAAGTTGGTAGAGTTTATGAACTTGAAACAAGGTGCTATGAGTGTGAGGGAGTATGCCCTCAAGTTTAAACAACTTTCAAAGTATGCTCCATATTTGGTGGCGGATCCTAGATCTAGGATGAATAAGTTCATGATGGAGGTCTCTGGCTTGGTAAGTGAAGAATGTCGGTCGGCCATGCTAATTAGGGACATGGATTTTTCTTAGTTGATGACCTATGCCAATCAAAAAGAGGAGGAAAAATTAAGGAATAGAAGGGGCATGAGGCCAAGAGGGCCCGATTTGAAGATAAATTCCAAAAGGGTGCTAGATTTTTTCAAGGCCAAGGGCCTACTCATGCTACTAATAGGAAGTTTTCCAATTACTTCCCAAATTCTCAAGGTGTTGGTCATGTGGTTCCTAATGATGGGTTCCCTATATGTGGGAGGAGTCACGGAGCCCATGTTTGATGGGTTTAATACATGTTATGAATGTGGGGAGCTTGGTCACAAGAAGGCGGATTGTCCAAGAAACTATGGCAATGGTCGGGGTGCAAATATGATTCCATTGAGTAGAGATAGTCCTCAAGGTGGTGTCCCAAGGCACAATCAATTTTATGCTCTACATGGGAGGTAAGGGGTTGGTGAGGTTCTCGATATTGTTACCGCTATGTTGAAAATCTTAGACTTTATTATGTATACTTTGATTGATCCGGATGCCTCTCTTTCCTTTGTTACCCCTTTTGTTGCTAAAAGGTTTCATGTTGACCCTTACTTGTTGCATGAGTCATATGAAGTTTCTACTACTATTGGTGCCTGTACTGTTGCTAGGAAAGTTTATAGGAGTTTTCCTATTTGCATAAGTTTTTGCCTTATGATCTTGTTGAATTAGACATGGTTGATTTTGATGTCATACTTGGGATGGATTGGTTGCATGCCTGCTATCCTTCTATTGATTGTAGGAATCGTAGGGTCAAGTTTCAATTAACTAATGAACCTATCCTTAAGTGGGAAAGTCAAGATGTGGTGGTCAAGGGTAGATTCATGTTATGCGTTAAAGCCCATAAGTTGATTTCTAAGGGGCATTTGTATCATCTTGTGAGGGTTAAAGATATGGAGTCCAAAATCTCTTCCATTAAATCAGTTCCGGTTGTAAATAAGTTTCTTGATGTCTTCACAAATGACCTTCCTGGTGTCCCTCCCAAAATGGAGATAGATTTTTGCATTGGTCTCCTTCCTAATACTCATCCTATCTTCATTCCCCCTTACCGTATAGCCCCTGCGAAGTTGAAGTAGTTAAAGGAGAAATTGAAAGGTTTTTTGGAGAAGGGATTCGTTAGATCTAGCCAATCATCTTGGGGTGCTCCATTGTTGTTTGTGAAAAATAAAGATGGATCCCTTAGAATATGCATTGACTATCAGCAACTCAATATGGTGACCATAAAGAATAGGTATCCTCTTCCAAGGATTGATGAGTTATTTCACAAATTGTAAGGGGCTGGCTTCTTCTCTAAGCTTGATCGTCGGTCTAGGTATCATTAAGTGAGGGTGAAAGAGTGTGATATTCCTAAGATGGCCTTCTGGACTAGATATGGGCATTAGGAGTTTGTTGTGATGTCGTTTGGGTTGACTAATGCACCGGCCATTTTCATGGACCTGATGAATAGGGTCTTCAAACCTTACCTTAATTCCTTTATTATGGTCTTGGTTGATGATATTTTGATCTATTCACATAGTAGGAAGAAGCATATAAGGCATTTGAGGGTTGTGTTGCAAAGATTGAAGGAGGATATATTGTATGCCAACTATGACAAGTGTGAATTTTGGTTGAAGGAGGTTGCATTCTTGGGTCGTGTGGTGTCGGGGGATGGTACAAAAGTGGATTCTAAGAAAACTAATGTGAGTAGAAATTTCCCTAGACCATTGACCCCATCGGTTATTAGGAGCTTATTGGGCCTAGCGGATTATTATAGAAGGTTTGTGAATGGGTTCTCCTCTATTGCTTCCCCTATGAAAAAATTATAACAAAAGAAGGTTAAGTTTGTGTGGACCAATGAATATGAGAGGAGTTTTCAAACATTGAAACACAAGCTTGTGTCCGCTCCTATATTGTCACTACCGGATGGGCTTAAGGGATTTATGTTGTATTATGATGATTCTTGAGTTGGTTTAAGTGTGTGTTGATGCAAAATGGTCAGGTCATAGCTTACGCTTTTAGAAACTCAAGGTACATGAAAGGAACTACCCTACCCATGATCTAGAGTTAGCCGCCGTTGTTTTTGCATTAAAGATTTGGCATCACTACTTGTATTGGGTGCATGTGGATGTGTTCACCAATCATAAGATCCTCCAACATGTATTCACTCAAAAGGATCTCAGCTTGAGGCAAAGGAGATGGTTAGAATATCTCACTGACTGTGATATTAGTGTGCGCAATTGTCTGGGTGAGGCAAATGTGGTGGTGGATGCTTTGACTAGTGTGTCTATTGATAGCCCATGTTGATGGTAGTAGGGAGATGGCTAGGGAGGTGCATCAATTGGCTAGATTGGGGATTAGGTTGGAAGAGGTTGGTGCTGATGGTGTGGTTGTTGTTGATGGATCTAAGTCTTCATTGGTTGATAAGGTGATAGCAAAATAAGATCTTGACTCTTCCTTGCTTAAATTGAAGGCCTTGGTGAAAGAGGGGAAAATAGAGGTTTTCTCCCAAGGGCGAGATGGTTCCCTTCGGTACCAAGGTAGGTTATGTGTTCCTTATACTGATGGTTTGAGGGAGAAGATTCTTAATGAGGCCCACAATTCTTCTTTATCTATCCACCCCAATTCCACCAAAATGTATAGAGACTTGAGAGATGTGAATTGGTTGGGAGGCATGAAGAGGGTCATTGCAAAATTCGTTTCCAGTTGCCATAGTTGTCAACAAGTCAAAGCTGAACATTAAAGGTCGGTGGCCTAAACCAAGGCATAGAAATTCCTACTTGGATCTGGGAAGTGATTAGTATGGATTTTGTGATTGGGTTGCCCAAGAATAGGAAGGGTTTTGATTCCATATGGGTGGTGGTTGATAGGATGACAAAATTAGCCAACTTTCAATCGATTAAGACCACTTATGGGGATGAAGAGTATGTAAGGTTGTACATCCACGAGTTAGTAAGGTTGCATGGGGTTCCTTTGTCCATCATATCGGATTGTGATTCACATTCACTTCACACTTTTGGAGGTCTTTTCAAAGGGGTCTTGGTACAAAAGTTCACCTTAGTATGGCCTTTCACCCCTAAATGGATGGCGAAGCCAAAAGAACTATTCAAATGCTTTCTGATATACTAAGGGCTTGTGTATTGGAGTTGAGGGGTAGTTGGAATGACCATCTTCCTTTGATTGAGTTTGCCTACAACAATAGCTATCACTCTAGCATCGATATGGCTCTTTTTGAGGCTCCTTATGGGAGACGGTTTAGATCACTGATCGGTTGGTTTGAGGTTGGACAGGTGGCTTTGTTGGGACTGGATCTGGTTATGGAGGCTCTTGAGAAGGTTATGATAATTAGAGAGTGGTCAAAGACGGCCTAAGGTCATCAAAAATCCTTTGCCAATGTGAGAAGAAGAGACCTATAATTCAAAGCGGGTGATTGGATTTATTTGAAAGTTTCCCCAATAAAAGTTGTGGTCCATTTTGGTAAAAAGGGGAAGTTGAGTTGAGGATATATTGGTCCTTATGAGGTATTGAGAAGGGTTGGCAAGGTATCTTAGGAATTGAATTTTCCTAGTGAAATGAATATGGTTCATCCGGTGTTCCATGTCTCTATGTTGAGAAAATTTACTGGTGATCCTAATGCTATTGTGCCTCTTCATGTTGTGGGTGTTATTGATGATAAATTGACCTATGAGGAGGTTCCGGCTAAGATTTTTGATAGGCAAGTAAAGAGATTGACGAACAAGGAGGTGGCATCGGTTAAGGTCCTTCGGAGGAACCAACAAATCGAAAGAGCTACTTGGGAGGCCAAAGAGGACATTCAAAAGCAGTATCCTTATCTTTTCCACTCTACTCAAGTCTAAGGTACCAATCCTAAGTCCCCTATGTGATTTCAAGGCTTGAATTCAGCCATTATGTCATTCATATGCATTTATGTTTAAGTTGACAAATTTATGATGATTTTACACTTATGTTGAGGTTTTGACAATGGTGTTTAAATGTAATGTTGCATTCTTGTTGGTGGTGATTTATTCTTCATTACTCTTATTTTGTACATCTCTTTTACATTCGTGGACAAATGTTCCCAAGGGGGAGATACTGAAACAAACCCAAAAGTGCCCGAAAATGTTCCTCAAAATGCCTGAAATTTTAAATTCCATATATCTCAAATTTCATGCGTGATATCGAAAATCCAACTTCACATTCTTGTTCAAGGGGTCAAAATTAGGGAGAAAAGTCTCTAACCCCGATTTTACCAGAAAGGATTTGCAATTATGATTTTTTAATTGGCAAATTCCAGTGACCAATTCGTGCCCCGGGCGTGACATGCCAAGGGCAAGTAGATGAAGAAGAGTTGTCTCCATGTCCTTTTCACGATGTGAAGAGCTGTAATTTTCTATCCAGTGATTTTTTATGCAGTCCAAGGCTTTTAAGTCTTGTTCCTAAAAGTGCTCAAATGTGTTTTTACCTATACTTAGCCTTATTTCACCCTCATATCATCCTAAATATTTCTCAATACTCACTCAAACACTTAACCATATTTTCACTCCCAAATTCATGTCCCAAACCCTCATCCTAAGGTAAGGTTTTTCTTCAAGGTTCTTTTTCAAGCATCAAATCTCCATCTCAAATATTCACCTAGTTCATCTCCAAGCTAAGGTATGTGGGTCTCTTTCATGGGTTACTTTCACACCCATTATACCCAAGCCTCATTTTATGCAAATTGCATGATTTATAGCTGATTTACAAATGGGTCTTGCATATTATGAAATTCATTTCACTCTATGTTAAAGTTATGTAAAGTTGTGACTGTTTTTCTATGTTTTGAGCTATAAATCTTGGATCTATTATAAGATTTGATGAGGGGTTTTGATGTATATTGCTTAAGAGTATTGCAAGGTGTTGATTGATGGTTTTACAATTGATTTTCTTGCATGATTTGATCTCTATAATTCATGGTTTTATACTCGCATTATACACCCTCTAAGTGTTTGATAAAATGTCCGAATGTGGTTTCATGAGGACTTGAATGTCCAAAGCATGTGATATGATATGAATGACTATATAATAATGAAATGAGCTTATGTCTATGATATACTCTATATAAAGTGTTGCATTAGACCATACACGATCCAGGGGGGATAAGTGCCCAGGTAACCGAGGTGGGGGTTTGTACTCATCAACCATGTGATGGGTTTGGCCCCCGCTCTTATCTATGTATTAGAGGTGTTTGTTGGATATGTTATATATCTATGTTAAGATCGTTGACTCTATTGTTCTTGATGTCTATGATATGAGCTTGACTCTTGTCTCTTGATTATGATGTTGTGCAAGCTTTTAGCTTAGTCCTGTTGCCCCCTATTGTTACTCTTTTATGTTGTTTCTATTGCTTCTGCAACCAAGGATGTGTAATGATTTTCTAAGTGGCTTGCTTGGGGTGCCTTTGGGTTCCCCTTGTGTCATGTCATATCTAGGCCCTAGGCTTGGATCGTGACAATGTGTGTGTGCATATATGCACTTTTATTAATCTAATTTATGGTTATAATTAAGGTTTTAATAACTAGAATTGAAGAGAGCATTAGAGTAATTAGAAAAGTTATTTTCATGGTGACTAGAAGGTCACAGTTTCAAACCTTAGTAACACCTTATAGCAAAAATACAAGGTAAGGCTATGTACAATAGATCCATGTGGTCGAGCTCTTACCCGAAAATGTACCTGGGTTGCCTATTTTCTTATAATAACTAGTATATCAATTTGTGAAGGAAAAATTTGGTTGCTGAAAAGAGGTATAACGACCAGATTTTTATCGTCGTTAAAGCTTTATTAACAACCGAGATTTAATCTATTCGCTAAACTTTTTAGGCGGAGCTTTTAACGACCAGTGATCGATCAACTTTTTACCGGTTGTTATTGACTAATAATGACTGGAATAATACTTTTAGCGATGGAATTTTCCCTCGTTAAAGACCTATTTTCTTTTAGTGCAACCTTCTCTTTTTTGTGAAAATTGCATGATCTCAAGCTATATTACCTATGTGTATCTTTTACTATGAAATACAAACATAAATCATGTTGGGTTTAATTGAATGATAATGCATGAATATCTATTTCAAGTTTATTACATGAATTGGTTTTGTCTATTGAGACTATGCATGATTTGAGATATAAAACTATGAGCTACTATGAGCTTTTATGATGGATTTCAAGAAACCCTAAATTGGGGTTTTACTACTAGATTGGTGGGTTGATATTTATGGATTTTACTTATCTTATTATACTCTTAAATTGCATGATTTTGTCTAAGTATCATGAACCCGCCATGTGTTTGACAGAATTACATGACAAGAATTCTCAAGTTGTTGATCAACTATTACATGATTTACAAGTCAAGTGACTACATGAAGATTAAGGGCATTGAAGTATCTATTAAATTCATGAAAAGTATCTATGATTTACAAGTATCAAGTTTGTCACGACCCAAGCCTAGGGCCTAGAGGTGATACGGCGTAAGAGGAACTCGAAGGAACCCTAAGCAAGTCTCTTAGAACATCATTACACATCCTTGGTCGCGGAAGCAACAGAACAAGCATCAAGAAATAATAAAGTGGGACAACTGGGACTAAGGGAAAGAACTTTCAATTCATAGACACCAAGAACAATAGAATCAAGGCTCTTAGCATAGATTCATAACATGTCCAATAAATACCTCTAATACATAGATAAGAGCAAGGGTCAAGACAAAGCAGCTGGGCGCACCCTCATACTCAAAATAGAACATAAAGAAGAATGTCCCAATCCATAATAAGAGAAACATGGACTAAGGTCCCCAAAGTGGAGGACTCACCAACTAGCTTGAGTAGTATCGAACTAGCTAGGTGGAGGAGGAGGATGATCAACTTGGGCACTGGTTCCTATATGGTTATATCATGTAGGCAAGAGTATGCATTAGTACATTTGAATGTACTAAGTATGTAGGATGGAATGCAACAAGAATTAGGCATCATAGTCAAAATGTGTAACAATAGACAATAGGCATAATATAATAATATAGTATGTATGATCAATGCAAAAGTAACACATGTTTGAGTAAGTCATGCTCATATACAATATCATATGTGTAGAAGATATCAAGCTAGATTTTCAAGGTAAAAACCTCTTAGTTGGTTAATGATGGTTTCACCGCGTCATCATGCCGGTGTGGTACAAATCCCTCACATGTTTAATGATAATCAGACCTTATCACCATGGTGGAAAAGTACAAACCACTCACATGGTTAATGAGTACAAACCCCTCACATGGTTGATGAGTACAAACCCCCTTCTCGGTTGATGATTACAAACCCCACCTCAATTACTCGGGCTTTTGTCACCCTGGATCCGACATGGTTTAATGAAACACTTTATATAAAGTATATCATATACATAAGCTCATTTCATCATCATATAGTCAATAATATCATATCTCATGTTTTGGACCTTGAACTCCTAAAGAAACCACATCCAAACATTTTATCAAACACTCAGAGAGTGTGTAATGCTAGTATAAAACCATGAAATACATAGATGAAATCATGCAAGAAAATCCATTGTAAAACCATCAATCAACAACATGCGAAACCATCTAGCAACATACATCAAAACCCTTCCTCAAATCTTACAATAGATCAAAGATTTATAGCTCAAAATATAGCAAAACAGTCACAATTTCACATAGCTTTAACATAGTGTGTAGTGAATTACATAATGAGAAAGATCCGTTTGTAAATCATCTTTAAATCAAGCAATTTGAGTAAAAGGAAACTTATGTATCATGGGTGAAAGGAACCCATGAAGGAAACCCATATACCATAGCTTAGAGATGAACTTGGTAAAATTAGAGATGGAGACTTGAAGCTTGAAGAAGAACCTTTAAGGAAAACGTTAGATCCGTATGAGGTTTGAAACTTGAATTTGGGAGTAAAAGTATGGCTAAGTGTTTGACTGAGTATTCAGTAATGTTTAGGATGATATGAGGGTAAAATATGGCTAAATATAGATAAAAACACATTTGTGAACACTTAGGCCCAAGACCCAAAAGCCTTGGACCATGATAGAAATCACTAGCAACAAAATACATAGGTCAGCATCTAGTTCGCGATGCAGACCTATCGAGGAGGCCAAATTAACACATGTCTGCGATAGCTTCGCATGGTGGCACTGTCGTGTACTGATTCTGGTTATGAAAATTTATGAAAAATGAAATTTCTAATTATTTGCTCTTAAATCGGGGTTAGACCCTCTTCCCTCTAATTTTAACCCCCTGAATTTGATATCACACATGGATTTTGAGATATGTGAAAATTTAAAATTTTGGGAACTTCGAGGCACATTTTTGGGTACTTTTTGGGGTCATTTAAATATCTCCCCCTTGGAAACATTCATCCCCAAATGTAAAAGAGATGT
Organism: Solanum ossicruentum; assembly: GCA_025774065.1. Taxonomy (NCBI): domain Eukaryota; kingdom Viridiplantae; phylum Streptophyta; class Magnoliopsida; order Solanales; family Solanaceae; genus Solanum; species Solanum ossicruentum. The sequence continues at coordinate 26,276 of JAOTQR010089243.1, forward strand.
ACAAGACAAGAGTAATCATAAACAAATCATCCCCCAGCAAGAATGCAACATTACTTTTAAAACACCATTTGCAAAATCTCAACATAAGTGTAAAATCATCATAAACTTGCCAACTTAAACTTGAATGCATATAAATGATATAGGGGCTGAAATACAATATTAGAAATCACATAGTTGAATTGGAATTAGTACCTTAGGCTTAATGGAGTGGAAAATATAAGGATACCTCTTTTGCATGTCCGCTTCGGCCACCCAAGTAGCACTTTCAATTTGTTGGTTCCTCCAAATGATCTTAATGGATACCACCTCCTTGTTCCTCAATCTATTCAATTGCCTATGCAAAATCTAAAGGGAGTCTCCTCATAAGTCAAGTTATCCTCAACAACACCCACAACATAAAGAGGCACAATAGCATTAGGACCACCAACATAGTTTCTCAATATAGAGACATGGAAGACCAACGAACCAAATTCATTTCACTAGGCAACTTCAATTCATAAGCTACCTATCCAACCCTACTCGATAGCTCATAAGGACCAATATATCTTGGACTCAACTTCCCCTTTTTACAAATATGGACTACAACTTTCATTGGAGAGACTTTCAAATAAACACAATCACCCACTTTGAATTCAATGCCTCTTCTCCTAATATTGGCATAAGATTTTTGATGACTTTTGATTGTTTTAAACCTTACCCTAATCATCCTACCCTTCTCAAGAGCCTCCATAACCAAATTTGGTCCCAATAAAGCTACCTCTCCAACCTCAAACCAACCAATCGGTGATTTAGAACGTCTCCCGTAAAGAGCCTCAAAAGGAGCCACACCGATGCTAGAGTGGTAGCTATTATTGTAGGCAAACTCAACCAAAGGAAGATAGTCATCCAAACTACCCCTAGACTCTAATACATATGCCCTAAGCATATCTTCAATGGTTTAAATGGTTCTTTCAGCTTAGCCATCCGTTTGGGGTGAAAGGTCGTACTAAGGTGAACTTTTGTACCAAGACTCGTTTGAAAAGACCTCCAAAAGTATGAAGTGAATTGTGTACCACAATCCAATATAATGGACAAAGAAACCCCATGCAACCTCACTAAATCATGGATGTACAACCTTACATATGCTTCGGTCCCATATGTAGTCTTAACTGGAAGCAAGTGGGCCAATTTCGTTATTCTTTCAGCTACAACCCACATGGAATCAAAACCCTTCCTAGTCTTGGGCAACCCAACCATAAAATTTCTAATAATCACCTCCCACTTCCAAGTAAGAATCTCTATATCTTGGGTTAGGCCACCCGACCTTTGATGTCCAGCTTTGACTTGTTGACAACTATGGCAACCGGAAACAAATTTAGCAATGTCCCTCTTCATCCTCCCCACCAATACCATCTCTCAAGTCTCTATACATTTTGTTGGAACCGGGATGGATATAATAAGAAGAATTGTTGGCCTCATCAAGGACCGTCTCCCTCAAAACCTTAGCACAAGGCATACACAACCTACCTTGGTACCTAAGGGCACCATCTCCACTTAGGAGAAAACCACTAATTTGCCCTCTTTCACTAGGGTCGTCAGTTCAAGCAAGGAGGAGTCAAGATCTTGTTTTGCTATCACCTCATCAACCAATGAAAACTTAGAATCATCAATAACCACAACACTATCTTCACTAACCTCTTCCAACCTAACCCCCAATCTAGCCAATTGATAAACCTCCCTAGCCATCTCCTTATCACCACTATCAACAAGGACTAAGCTACCCATAGACACCCTATTCAAAGCATCTGCCACCACATTTGCCTTACCCGGATGATAGTGCACATTTTTGTCATAGTCTTTAGGAAGTTTTAACCATCTCCTTTGCCTCAAATTGAGATCCTTTTTATTGGAGACATATTGGAGGCTCTTATGATCATGAACACATCCACATACACCCCATACAAGTAGTGATGCCAAATCATTAATGCAAATACAACGACGGCTAACTCTAGATCATGGGTAACGTAGTTCCTTTCATGTACCTTGAGTTGTCTAGATGCATAAGCTATGACCTTACCATTTTACATCAATACACAACCCAAACCGACCCGGGAAGCATCAAAATACACCACAAATACCTCAAGTCCATCCGGTAGTGACAATATAGGAGCTGACAGAAGCTTGTGTTTCAATGTTTGGAAGCTCTTCTCACATTCAACTGTCCACACAAACCTTTTAGGAGTCAATTTTGTCATAGGGGAAGCAATGGAGAAGAACCCAGTTACAAACCTTCTATCATAAACCGCTAGGCCTAAGAAACTCCTAACATCCGACGGGTTCAATGATCTAGGCCAATTTCTAATCACATCGATTTTCTTAGGATCCACTTTTATACCATCCCCCGACACCACATGACCCAAGAAATGCAACCTCCTTCAACAGAAATTCACACTTTTCAGATTTGGCATACAATTTCTCCTCCCTCAATCCTTGCAACACAACCCTCAAATGCCCCATATGCTCCTCCCTACTATGTGAATAGATCAAAACATCATTAATGAAGACCATAACAAAGGAATCAAGGTAAGGTTTGAAGACCCTATTCATTAGGTCCATGAAGATGGCCGGTGCACTAGTCAACCCAAAAGACATCACAACAAACACATAATGACCATATCTAGTCAAGAAGGCCATCTTGGGAATATGACACTCCCTCACCATTACTTGATGATACCTGACCAAAGATAAATCTTAGAGAAAAAACTAGCCCCTTGCAATTGGTCAAACAAATCATTAATCCTTGGAAGAGGATACTTAGTTTTCATGGTGACCCTATTGAGTTGCCGGTAGTCAATGCACATTCTAAGGGACCTATACTTCTCTTTCATAAACCACACCGCAGCAACCCTGGTGATTGGCTAGGTCTATTTAATCACTTCTCCAACAAATCGTTCAATTGTTCCTTTAATTCCTTTAACTCTGCCGACGCCATACTGTAAGGCAGAATTAGGATAGATTAAGTGTTGGGAAGGAAGTCTATACAAAAATATATTTCCCTTTCAGGAGAAACATCGGGAGGGTCATTTGGGAAGATATCAAGAAACTCATTAACAATCAAAACCGACTCTATGGAAGGGGCTTTAGACTCCACATCTCTAACCTTCACAAAATGATAAAGACACCCTCAGAGATCAACGTATGGTCTTTAATGCATGAAATGAACTACTCTTGACCACCACATCTTGACTTACCAACTTAAGGATGTGTTTGTTAGGGAATTGAAACTTGAGCCTATGGGTTCTACAATTAACAGAAGCATAGTAGGCATACAACCAATCCATTCCAAGAATGACATCAAAATCAACCATGTCTAATTCAGCAGGATCATAAGGCAACACTTATGCAAAATACAAATAGGATAACTCCTATAAACTTTCCTGGCAAAAATAGAGGCACCAATAGGAGTAGAGACTTCATATGACTCATGCAACAACTCGTGGTCAACGTGGAACTTTTAACAACAAAACGGGTAACAAAGGAAAGAGTGGTACCTGGATCAATCAAAGCATATACATCAAAGTCAAAGATTTTCAACATAATGGTAACAACATCGGGAACCTCACCAACTCCTTGCCTCCTATGTAGTGCATAAAACTGGTTGTGCCTTAGGGCACCATATTGAGGACTACCTCTACCTAATGGGACTGCATTCGTGGCCCGGCCTTTGCCACAGTTTCTTGGACAATCCACCTTTTTTTTACCAAGTTCCCCACATTCAAAGCATGCATTAGAACCTTTCAAACATAGGCCTCCATGGCTTCTTCTACATTTAGGATACACATCAATAGGAGCCACCCCACCAACACCTTGATACCTATGGAAGTCATTGACAAACCCCTATTAGTAGCATGGGAAGACCTTTTGCCTTGACGAAATATAGTACCTTTTTGGAACTTACCTCAAATCGAGCCCTCTTGGCCTCATGCCCCCTTCTCTTCCTCAATTTCTTTTCCTCCATTTGCTCGACACAGATAATCAATCGAGACTAGTCCATGTCGCTAATTAGCATGGCAGACCAACATTCTCCACTCACCAAGTCGGAGACCTCCATCACGAACTTATTCATCCTAGATCTAGGTCGGCCACCAAATGAGGAACATACTTTGAAAGTTGATTAAACGTGATGGCGTACGCCCTCACACTCATAGCACCTTGTTTCATGTTCATGAACTCTACCATCTTAGCTTCCCTAAGCTCAATAGGGAAAAACCAATTAAGGATAGCCTATTTGATTTCCTACCAAAGTACCACATTACCAATTCCCTTTTCACCCTTCTATTGATCATACAATATTTGAGCTACCTCTTTGAGTTGGTACGCCGTCACTCTGTCTTTTCATTCGGCCCAACACCCATGATATTCAAGATTTGTAGACCTCAACAACAAACACTTGTGGATCTTCATCCACCTTTGGCCCATAGAACACCAGAGAATTCATCCTCATAAAGTCTCTTAACCTAGCTCCCAGGGTAGTAGCATCAGGGGTTTGGGCCCCTTGATTGAAACTACCCCAAAAAGTGCCCGAAAATGTGCCTCAAAATGCCCGAAAATTTAAATTCCATATATCTCAAAATTTGTTTGCTATTGTAAAAATCTGACTTCATATTTGTCATGATACAGGCCTAGGTCTAGATGTGGCATGGCGCAAGGGGAACCCAAGGGACCCCAAGAAAGCCTCATAAAGCATCATTACACATCCATGGTTGCAAAAGCAGCAAATCAAGCATCAAAGATAAAAGAATGGGGAAACCAGGGCTGAGGGAAAAGCTTGCACAATATCTGGTCAAAAGATAAGAGTTAAACTCATGTTATAGATACAGAACATGTCCAACAAAAACCTCTAATACATAGTGTTGACACCCAATTTTGTTCGGCCATTTCATAAATTAGTATCAAATTAGTCATCAAATTTTTTTTTTTATTTTAACGATTTTTGAACTATATTTTTCATCAAAAAAAAAAAAAATTAAACGGGCGCGTGTATTACACGCGCCCCCAATTCCCATATACCCGATCCCCCTTCATCTTCTTCCTCTATTTCCCTCATTCCCCTCAACCCTCACCGCCAGAACCCTCGCCGCCGAACCCTTGCCGCCATCATCCCCATTCTTTCAACTTCGTCATCATCGCCACGACTCCTTAGCACTCACCCCGCTTTCCTCCGCGACATCACACGTGAGCCGCACCAGCCAACACCCGACCAAAACCGATCGAACCCACGCCTCTCTGTCACCTGACAGACGCACTCACCTCGGCCCATGCCTTCGCTCAGATCGCACCTCCTCTCACGCATGCCGGCAAAAATAATTCGAACCCATACCCCGTTGTCGATTTCGACCGTTGCCATAATTCCTATAAGTTTCCATGTTCAATATCGAAAAGGGGGGATGATTCTGGGGATCATGGGAGAAAACCAAAAACCGTTTTTCTGCTGATTTGGGGGACTGAATTAGAAATCTGTTTTTGAGGGGGATTCAGGGTTTGAAAAAATCGAGCATAGGGGGATATTGAATCCAGGAGAAGGGATTGGAATCTGGTGTGGGAGGGAGAGCTTCGAAATCAGAAAAGAGGGAGTAATCAACCTGAAAACTTGAGAAATCCGAGCCAACGCCAAGATATCATCTATTTGCGAAATCCCTAAAGTTTCAGTCAAAATCCTGCTCGTCGATTTAGAAGCCAACTAGTTTAATTTCAGGTTCAAATCAGTGCCCGAGAATTTGAATTCGTGTTGGTATCGGAGTTCATAGTCAAGCTCGTCGTTCTCAGTTCGCTGCTCCCAAAAAGGTAATACCCTATCCCCTCCCTCATGTCGAGTTTTAGGGATTGTGGTTGAGGTTGTCGAAGACATCGCGAAGTCATTGTGTGCGTATCAGTTAATTTGTTACTCAAAATGCTTTGTTCGGATTAGATGATATTGATAGTTGTTGTTGGTATGCTGAATATGTATAGTCTGAGAAGTCCCCTGTTATAGTGAGCAGATACTCCGGTTCGTTGTCTACTGTTGTTGTTAGCTGTCAATTAAGTCGTTCTTAGTTTCATCCAGGTCTCAAAAGCTCGCATTACCTATCAATTTCGAGTTGTTTTCAGATGTAGTATGATGATTTCGTTCTCATATTTCTATTTGCGACAGTTGGGCTTAAATCTGGTACTGACTAGGGAACCCCCTGTTGTGGTGAGGTTGATGCGGTGAGGTTGTTGTCTATGTTTAGACCTTGGACTGTTTATGTTGTTGTTAAGAAAATACTTGTTAAGCTGATACTGTGGCTCGTCGATATCGACGATATGGAGTTGCAGTTGCTACGTAGTTGCTTGAATGAGATTAAGACATTGCTAGCTCACATAATTGTTTCAAGTTACAAGCTTATTGACTCTCTATCTGCCTATGTCTTGTGTTGATGTCTAGTTGCCCAAATGTGTTTGTCATGTGCTCGAAAGTATGAGCTGGTATCATGATATAGCAAATTTAAGATAATTTAGGCTCTGTCCTATTAATATGAACTGGGTTGTCCCATTATGAACGTTGTTTTCTTTAGCATGATAAAAAGGATAGAACTGGATCAACTTGCATCATGGTGGCTGATTTGTCCTTCTTTTGTTTAGATCTGTCAATTATTTCGAAAGCTAAGATTGTTATGTTTCCTTCTTGAGGATGTTGTCAATCTGCTTTGATGTGTTTTAGCTTGGTCCTTCTTAGAATCTAATGTTGTGGTTATGAATCTCCATACACATGTTTTCGTCACATTATGAGTTGTTCGAGAGGTTGCTGTTATCATTCTGATTCATTGTTAACTTGCCAATAACAAGTTTGAACGAGGTGATTTGTTTCGCTTGGATATATGCTATAGCTTTCCTTAGTTTTCTCTGTTTCGTTCAATCGTCTACCAAGCCTTTCATTCGAACTTCATGTTATGTCTAAGACTCTTGATGCTGTTAATATCTTTGCTCTGTCTGTTGCCATCGCATTGGATTTGTTGCTTGAAAAAGGCCTTTGGATATATATTGAGTCAGTATTTCTTATCCATAGTGGTATTTCATATGCAACATTCTAATCCTTGTTTTCTTTTGTTTCATGCAAACTTGTCGCGGAGTCCGATGGGACTCCATTGCCATGCATCTTCCGGGTTAATTTAAAACCCCCCTTCGAGTCAAGCCAATTCATAAGAGAAAGAAGTTGTTAAGCAATCCCGGGATGACAAAGCTGCAAATAGAAATTAACAGGATAAGGATTGCATTAACTCTTACTTTATTTTTATGTTATTTATATATTTGTGTTTACTTGCTTGCTAACATTTATTCTATTGGTTTTAATCCAATTGAATTCCTCAGTGATGTCAGACCATTTATGTTGTTTAAGTCAAATTTTTCTTTTATTTTTCAAAAGTGTTTCACATTAAAAATAAAATAAAATGATAAAAAGGGAAAAACAGATAAAAAAAAA
>JAOTQR010089249.1:0-33752 GCA_025774065.1 Solanum ossicruentum
GTGAAATGAGAGCAGTAGAATCAGTTGCTGAACTAAGAGGAACTGTAGCCATAGCCTCATCTTTCAGATTCAATAAGCGCTGGTAGGCCTGTGATAAAGTGGGTTCAGCACTGGTCAAAATATTATCACGTACACAGTGGGAGGGGGGGAGTCAAAATCATGTGCACAACATGTGGAGGCTTTTAATGAGAAAAGGGCCAAGAAAAATTACTCTTTGGGCTCAACAGATAAACTAATCCGGCCAGATTCAGTAGCCCATTTCATTTACAACAACTTAAATGAATTTGGGCATACCTCAATTAAAGACGACTTCTAAGAGGTTTTTTTTAGCACTTCCCAACAACAAACTGCACCAATTGTCATACTGATAGTGGAGAAGAAAATCGATGATGACGTAAGTGAGAACATAGTGGAGATTGAGGGAAACACTTTGGAGCCATACAAAGGATTAGGATATTGCGCAAGCCTAGAAAGAGAGATAGCAAATTTGAAGAAGGGACGTCAGATCTAGTAGTCCAAAATTCTAAAGAATGATAGTAAATTGAGAGGTGGAGAAGGCTGAGCCTCTCTGCCCCCAAATACAGCTAATGATACAAGACAAAGAGAAGGAGATTTCATTATTGGTACGACAAAACTTGGTGAAATTAGGGAAATACTAGGGTAGACTTCCAAGGACATGAAGAGGAAGCTCTAGAACTACTACTTCAGGTAGATAGTAGCAGAAGAGTAAGAAGAATGGTGTCTGATGCAACATTCAGGAAGACTGGAATCAAAGCTGCCTAGGAACTCAAAAGCTTGGTGGCCTTTGATGTTAAATTAAAGGTGGTGGGAATGGGGCAAAGGGGAGCATCAACCATAATAGTTCTTGATGCAATCCAAATTAATTTCATGGAATGTGAGGGGATTGAATTGTAGAGAGAAAAGGAGACTTGTTAAAAGTTTGGTATTTGAATGGAATGCAGATATTTGTTGTTTCCATGAAACAAAGTTGGAGGGGGACATTTCAGAGTTAATAAAAAAAATATGGGGAGATAGATAGATCAAATAAGAGTACTTGGAGGCCAGTGGAACAAGAAGGGGGGGGGGATATTGATGATGTAGGATAACTAAATATGGAAGGGAGAAGTTCTTGAGACTGGTTCATATACTCGCATGTTTGAAGCACAACTTCAAAATTTTTCTCGTCATATTATTGGGGCGTATGCACCAAATTGCTACATTGAAAGAAGATTAGTATGGGAAGAGACTGGTTACGTTAGAGGTTTGTTCCAAGGGCCTTGGGCTGTTTGATGATTACAACGTTTGTAGGTTTGTCTTAGAAAAAAGGAGTTGTGTTAGAAGAACAAAAGGGGTGAAGGAATTTTCAGATTTCATTGAAGATATGGGGCTAATTGGGTTTCAAATTAAAAATGCCACCTTCACTTGGTACAAAGGCAATAACCATGATTATCTTCCAGAATAGACAAATCCTGTTTTCAAAAGAATGGGATAAAAGCTTTAACAACTTGAAGCTAATCCCACTTCAAAGGATTATTTCAAATCATGTACCATTACACATACAAGGTGGGACCTCGAACAAAAAACAAAAGGTATTTCAAGTTCAAAAATTGGTGGCTAGACACTGAGGGGTTCATTGATAGAGTTAGAGACATGTGGAACAATTTTAATTTTAAGGTGAGACCTGACTATGTACTGGCCTGCTTTGCAAGCCTTGAAGAATAAACTTAAGGAATGGAGCAAAGAAGGATAAGAAAATGTAGGCTTACAGAGAGAGAAAATGTTGGGGGAAGATGCATATTTTGATTCAGTGGTTAAAAACAGACCTCTATCAGAAGAAAAGAGCATTAGGAAAATTGAGATGCTACTGGAATATGAGAATCTGATCAAAAGAGAAGAAATGTCTGGGAGACAAAGATCTGGAACCCTATGGTTGAAAGAGGGGGACAGGAACACTAAGTACTTCCACAGAATCGCAAATGCTCACAAAAGATACAATAACATTCATCAACTAAAGGTTGAAGGTAAGATATCACAAGATACAAGCAGAATTGAAAAACAGATAGTTGATTTTTATTAGAGGCTCTACCCAAAACTTCCCAATGGAGACCAACTAGCAATTTCCCAAACTGTCCGATCATCTCAATAAAGGAGAAAGAAAGTTCGCAGGGAAATTTTGAAGAAGAGGAAATGCCGAGATGTCTCTAACTTTGTGCAATGGATAAAGCTCCAGGACTTAATGGTTTCGTCATGGGCTTTTACATCGAGTGTTGGGATATTGTAAACATGACATAGTGAATGCATTTCAAAATTTCCCTGAGCAAGAAGTATTCGAAAGAAGCTTCGTTGCTCTAATTCTCAAGAAAAAAAGGTGTTACTGTGTTGAGGGACTGCAGACCCATTAAGACCTTACCGATTTCAAAAAAAAAAGAAAAAGCAGGGACTTCAGACCCATTAGCCTTATAGGCAACATCTATAAAATCTTCTCCAAAGTCCTAACAGGGAGATTGAAAAGGGTCCTGGAAAGATTGGTAGATTCTCAACAGAGGACAAATTATGGATGTAGTCTTACTGGCAAATGAAGCTGTAGAATCAAGATTGAAGTAGAAGAATGTAGAAATACTTTGCAAACTTGACATTGAAAATGCCTATGACCATTGTTAATTGGGGATACTTGTTGGGATGTGTTGGAGAGGATGGGATTTGGGATTAAATGGATAAAATTTTGTCTAACTTTAGTGACATTCTCTCTTTGATCAATGGTGCACCAACAGGAACTTTTGGAGCTCAAAGTGGCCTCAAGCAGGGGGATCCTCTATCCCCTTTCTTGTTTTTGCTAGCTATTTGTGTGTGTGTGTGTGTGTACCTTGAGAACATGCTCAAAACAACTAACAGAGATGGCTGGTTGAAAGGTTTGATTTGACCATAGATGAAAAGGGAAAGCTTAGGAGTGACCCATTTGCAATATGCAGATGACACACTCATCTTTTGTGGGGCTGAAGAAGATCCACTCAGACATCTGTGAGTAATTTTAGTCCTGTTTGAAGGAATCTTTGGGCTGCATATCAATTGGAGAAAGAGTTCCCTTTATCCCATTAATGAAGTAACAAATATGTAGGCACTGAACACTATTCTAGATGGACAAGTTGAGACTCTCCAACTACATACCTGGGGATGCCTTTGTGTGCTAAATATAAGTCTAAAGTGATTTGAAACAACGCAATAGAGAAATGGCAGAAGAAATTGGCTAGATGAAATTAGGAGGAAGAGTAACTCTTATTTACTTAATCCTAGTTGCTATGCCTATATATATGATTCCTTTATTTCCCATTCTAGCAGGGGTCGCAGATAAATTGGATAGGATTAGAAGGAAGTGCCTTTGGCAGGAAAACAAGGACAGGAAAGGTTACAATATGGTTAAATGGAAAGATCTGTTAATTGAACAAATATTTTGGGGTCTGGGTTTTAAAAATTTGCAGAACCATAGCAAGGCCCATGTATGAAATGGTTGTGGAAGTATGCTAATGACAAACAACTGTTATGGGGAAGTGTCATTAAAGCCAAGCATGAGAGTGAAAAGAGGTAGACGGCAGAGGTACTAATTTCCCTAGATGTGGTGAATTTATGGAGATCTATAAGGGCCTTGTGGGATGATTTCAAGATCAAAACCAAGGTCAAAGTCAAGAATTGGGAAAAAACAAGCTTCTGGGAAGATGACTGCCATGATATGGAGGTTTTGGGGAATACCTATCAAGGCATCTAAAACTTAATGCTGAATCAGCAAAGAACAACCGCTGAAATGTGGACACCTGATGGGTGGGAAATCAGCTTTAGAAGGTGTGTAAATGATTGGGAAATCACAAGAGTTGCAGAATTGTTTAATACTATTGGTCAATTTGAAGAAAGTCAAGAAGGGGAAGATGAGCATTAGTGGTAGGGTAGTGACGGAGGAATCTTCAAGGTTGGCAAAGCATACAAATGGTTGAATAATCATAACCTTCATAATGTGAACTGGCCGTGGAAAATTATATGGAAGGTGAATATACCATACAAGGTAGCATGCTTTATTTGGCTTCTTCCTAAAGTTGACTTACATAAGAAATCTGATGAAAAAGGGGATAACTTTATGTCCCAGATGTGTTTTTTGTGGAGGACAAGAAGAAATCGTTAGACATTTGTTCCTTCACTGCAAGATCACAAGTCAACTTTGGAGGCTATTCATTAACCTTAAAGGTTCTCTTGCTCTATGCCAGGAAAGGTTACAGAGGCTCTTCAAAGCTGGGAAGAAGTTGGGATTCAAGCAAGAAGCATAAGTAGGTGGAGAATCACACCAGCCAGCATATGGTGGACAATTTGGAAGGAGAGAAATGCTAGGTGTTTTGAGAGCTGAAAGAATAGTATCAAGCAGATCAAATTGAATTGTGTCTTGATTCTATGTTTTTGGTGTAATCAGATTTGGTCTCATGATCCTGTATCTATTATTGATGTGCTAGATTCATTATAGACATAGGATCATAGGATCCGATTTTACTTGTAAATATGGCCTATTATAGCCCATGTACTGATCTGTTCCTACCGATATATGCGAGTTGCCAGTTCCAAAAAATGAAAAATAAAAAATTAATAGACTTCTTAGGAGAAGTGAAGTTTTGTTTTCAGTTTTTGCTCACCACAATGTCCATTTTGAATTGTGAATCTCCTCCTCCTAATCCTTTGGTTGATGAGTTTTTGTGATATATGAAATAGTTACCTTTATCAAAAATAAAATAAGTAAAATAAATCAAAATGATGGTCATGATTGCTAAACTAAGTGCATTTTTTCCTCTTATAGTTGGTGCAACTTGAAAGGCTTGCAATTTACCATGATTCAAACAGCAAGCCATGGAAGTTGGACAAGAAATGGGAGGATCTTACTCCGGAAGAATGGATTGAGGTATGTTCTTATTTTTGCCTTTTACTTTTTGTTGTCCTGTGACTGTGGTTAGGAAGCTTGCAGCAACACCTGTGACATACTTGTTCATCTGTTTAGTAGGATTCGTGTCCGCTTCCATGTTATTCACTCCTTCTCCTTTCTAATCCTTTTCTTGTTGCTCAGATATTTGAAGATGGTATTAATGAACCATCAAATAACAGTAGAAACTTATCTAGATGGGCTGAAGATCGCAACTACTTGGTGTCACCAATTAATGGAGTCCTCAAGTATCATCGTCTGGGAAATCAAGAAAGAAATGATCCTAATGTTCCCTTTGAGATGGCTTCTCTGATCGTCAGTGATGTATATTTGACAGTTAATGAGGTGCTACTCCTTCACCCTGTGTTGTTGCCAAATCTTTCTAAATAAATTTGTGATTGTTTAAGAAATGATCATCGTAATGCAATTCATCAGAAATATAATTTATTTTGACATGCTTTTGCATCATACACTGCCTAGCGCCTTTACCGTGTTTCGAGGCACCCTATTCATATTATCTGTACCTTAAGCTACAGTGCTCCAGTCCTTTTTGTTCACGTTATTCTCTGTCCTCTTTAATCCTTATCTTTTATCATCGATTTATATCAATATCCTGAACTTTTGTCCTATAGCTGACATAATATTCTTTCTCTGAATCCCGAGGAGTTGCTTATTTCCCCTGAGAGGAGAATAAGCAAGGTATCGAAGGAAACTGGAGCCCACCTTCTCCGATGGAATTCTTCAAGTTCTCTTGGAGGGATCACCCTTAATTTTTTTCTCCTTTTCTTTCATTCTCTTGTTGATAAGACCTACTGTTTCTATGAAGAAAGGTCTGGGGTTTGCTACCTGTGGCCAATTTGAAATTGCTACCCCGAAAAGTATGTGACTTGATCCCATCAAATTCTTCCCTTTACTTTTGCACTGCACTCAAGAAACTTCTTATTTGTGTTCTGATTTTAGAGTTCTTTCTGTCCTTTTTGATCCTTCCATTGGTTTGCTTGGTGAAATAGGGGTTCTCCACTACCTTCCCAACATCAAATGGAAGGTTAACCAATAGAAAGAAACATTTGTTGTTATCTTTACAAATTATGTTAACCATTACAGGTTCAGTATCATGATTGGATAAGACTTGTGGAGGTCATTACAAGATATAAGACATACATTGAAGTTTCTCATTTGCGGCCAATGGTGCCTGTTTCGGAGGATGCCAGTTCTTGGTGGCGGTATGCTGCTCGTGCAGGATTGCAGCAGGGGCAAATGTGGTAAGTGTTTGATGGTCATAAATGATCTTGAGAAAATGATTAGTATGAAATTTGTTGCATGACTTATGCTTGCAATAATTACAGAATGATCCAGTTTCATATCAGAGCAGCATCTATCTGCTCAAGTGTGGTTCTGTATCACTTATCATTTCCTCTTTATGCCAAAAAGAAAGCAAAAATATATAGTTGTTTTTTATTCTCTGGATAGAGATGGCTGCACTTTCAAAGCATCTTGCATCTCTCTCTTTCAAAATAGTCTACAACATAATGGCTGGGATATTTCTACACCATTTCTGTTGTTCTTTTGTCTTGTCCCTTCTACGCCAGTTTTTTCTCAAAGTAGTAGTATCTTTGGGCATTGTACATTTAATTCCTAGCACATGGACAAATAATTTTCATAATTGTGAAATAGTAGGGAAGTCCAAGAACAAGTGGTTAATGTAGTTAAAATATGGCACGTGGGCCTAACTCAGTCCCAAAAGCTAGCTCATGAGGAAAGGATTGCCCAAGTTTATATAAGAAAATCACCAGTCCATTTCCTAATCAATGTGGGACTGTAACCCGCTCTATCATTCCCTTTCACCTCCAGGCCTGACTTGGAACATGGACCATAAGCTCAACCGAGGATAGACCTAACTCTGATACCATGTTGAGCCCAAATGGGATGGACTTAACTCCGAAGATATGACACTTGGGTCTAACTCAATCCCAAAAGCTAGCTCATGATGAGAGGATTGCCCAATTCCATATAAGCAACCACTAGTCCATTCTCCAACCAATGTGAGACTGGAACCCACTTTGGTTTCAGGGCCTACATCTACCCGTATGGAGCCACCATCATTCGCAAGGCTGGCCTTACCATAAGAAGTCCTAGAGCTATATATCTCGTGACACACTTTGTGTGACATTTCTTTTTAGAAATTCACGGATTTGTGATTTGTGGATTTGTTCCGCAAAGATGGCTTATAGGGCTGAAAATCTCTTTTTGGGAGGTCTTGTGTCAAGCATTTTCTTCTTATAGCTAGCCACAAAATTATGTTTTAATTGGTGATTGTGATCTCCATATGTTCTCCCAAACCATGAGTTAGTCTTCAGCGCATCAACAACTAAAACTTGTAATAATAGTTAACAGAAACGGATTGTGTAGCTGTTGTTCATAAATGATTTAAGCATCTTGTCTTTTGATGTTTTGCAAGTTAGTTGGCTCTGTGGATTTTGGGTTTTTGAAGAGGTGTAGGTGGGATTTCATCTTGTGGAGTAAACAATCGAGATGAGACGGCAATAGATGTTTACCCTCAGGCCCCGACTGATAGACCTCTTGCATTTCTGTGTCCTAATAGCATAAAAAAAAAATAAAAAATTGACAACTCTGTAGATTGTTACCATGTCCTCCTTTCCCTCCCTTGACCACTATGTTCCTAATGCCTGCTTGAGCAACCTTTATTCAAATTTTTTGCCGTTTGCTGTAGTTTGATTCTTTACTTGGACACTGTAACCAAAAAGGTCTTTTGCATATGCCATGTGATGATACCTGCTGAAGGTAAATCTTTTTTTAGTTTTAGGAAGGAATCCGAATGTTATTCTTTTATACAAAAATCCCTTTAATGAAAATCATGGTAGTTAGGTTGAAAGGAAAGACGAGGAATCCTAAAAAGAAAAGTATGCCGTGCCTTCTAAGCTAAAATGGTGGATCTGGTAACTAAAGTGCAACATCTCATACATTCATTTGATAGATGTCGAGCAAGAAAGGATCCCAATAAAGGGGCCAAATGGAAAGGAAACAACAAAATTAACAAAAACTTGAACAAGCCCCAAATTCTTTTAGCTTTATCTCGCGTCACAAATTGATGTAAACACAATTAAATCCTTATAATGAAAAATCCAATAAAGTTAAGCCCACTTTACATTTCATAAATTTATGTCAACAGATTGCTCGAGCCCACAAAAGTGTTGGTGTCTCAATCCTTACAAATGAAATAAACAACAAACGAGTGTTTGTGTCTCAATCCTTACAAATGAAATGACCAATAAACCAACTCTAATGATAACATAGGAAATCCAAATGCTCACCAAGCAAGAAACTTGTTAAATGCCTAGATCCAGAAACATAGCTAAATAGTTTCACCCGATAGTCCAAATAAACCTTTTAGCCTAATCCCAAATAAAACACTATGAGAGTAAGAGAGACCGCATGATCGGAGATGACAAATTTCACACTTCACAGCCTCAGTTGCTGTCAGCTAGTGCCAAAGGTGGTGATTTATGTCAGAGAACTTTCAAGAATGGTAACAGATTAATGGACTTTAAATAAAGGAAATGACATGGATGAGGAGCAGAAATCAGAGGGTAGAGTACTCATTCATAATGGATGGGTTGCTTATTGAAATTTCAACATCAATCTTTTGCAATATTTGAAAACTCTTCCTTCACCGATATGGAGGGGAAAAAAAGGACTTGTGTAATTGATCAGAGGAATTGAGTTCCATTGGGGGTGATAACACAAACTGTCACTTGAATTGTTGATATTTTCTAAGAGAAGAGAAGGCATGATGATATAAATAGATGACTAGTAACAAATTTCTGTAGCCTTTCTGGTGATAAGTAGATCAATTGTCCGCTATTTAGATTTGTTGTATAGACAGATGTTAATCGGAGGATCAGGAATAGTGGAAGGAAAATGAGAGCAGGTAGGAGGACAACACCAGTTTACCTTTTCTTTGGACAGTTTAAAGTAGGAAAATAAATAAAAATGGTTTTGTTAATATACAGGGATTTGGGAACTGGAGTATGAAGAGATCTCTTTTGTAGTTTTGTTTGAATTATACTTTTGGCAGCATGGAAGAAAAAGATCCATACAGGTGGTATCTACTAATTGAAGTTAGAATCTATACTTGTTATGGAACTTTTGTTATTGTTTATTATTATTGTTATTGTTGTTGTTGTTATTATTATTATTATTTATGTAAAACTTTTAATGTATTTTTCACTTTTATTTTATTTAGTATGGTAATGATATGATATGAAGATTCATATAGCTGATCGAACTTTTTTTTTTTTGATAACCGATAAATCCGTTAGTGGCCCACCCTTTGGACCAAACACAACCTTCTAAACTCGGTGGATAGTGGGCCCACCCCTCTACCCTTCTCCACTTAAATACTATGCTTTACTTTCCATGGTGTGGGGCTTTGTGCCCGTAACCTCAACCATAAATCCTCCACTCTTTGCCACTTGAGCTAGTAGACTAGGCATAGTTATTGTTGTTACTTTTGGTTTAGTGAGAATTTATTTTTCATACAAATGATGAAAAGGAAATGATAGGAAGCCAAGGATCCTATATACTTCTATATACAAATTCATGATTGCTCAATCTAGCTTGGTGACATCTTTTCGAACCTTTTAAAGTTTTTTTTTTTATTTTTACTTAGATTTCCTGTCTTAAATGAATTATTTCAATCTGTTGTATATAATTTCCACATTTCTTTGATCAAGCATTTTTTTTTGTTGTGCACTTTTGCAGCTATAGGTTCTCTTGGGACCAAATTCAAGCCTTATGTCGTCTCCGTCGGCGTTATGTCCAACTATATTCTGATTCATTGCAACAGCTGTCGAATGTTAATAGCTCAGAGATCAGAAACATTGAGAAAGATCTTCATCCTAAGGTTATTTTATTATGGAGGTAGGTTGCACAATTTTTCTTCCTATTACTTGCACGTTTTAGACATTTTTTATGTTCCTTGATATTGTAATAACTGCTGATTAACTTCCTTCTTTTTGACTTGTATTAGTGCTCTACTTTCTCTCTCTGTAAAATTCTCACTAAGCTGATAGGGGTCTCTTAGCTTGTAGTATACGGTGACGTTTCTTTGTTTTGGTTTCTTTTTTCCCATATTTTGGGGTTTCATATAAAGGTTGTAATTCTCATTATTTATTTTTCTACTTGTATTGTATTTATGGCTTTCCACTATAGTCGTTTTTGTATCTAGTATTTTCTGCTTTTAGGGCTGATATATTTAGGTGGAGGGTCTCCCGTAAACAGCCTCTCTATCTTTATAAGGTAGTGGCAAGGTCTGCGTACACTTTTACCTTGGATTTTACCGGGTAAGTTGTTGCTATTGTTGTTGATATATAAAGGTTGTAATTTTTTAGCAAAATGAATGGAAATCCACGTGTATACAGTCATAACAAAACTTCAAACAAAGAACAAAAATCTCTAAAAAGAGCAATTAGCCATTACATTTGTTGGAATCTCGTACATGCTACAAAAATGTATGGAAAACATAAAGTCCTCAATTTTGCATGAAAGAGTGAACTGTCACTTTGCCAAAGACTCTATTCCAAAGTGACAGCTAAATATAGGAACAGTTCCACAAGGTTCCTTTAAGGAGAGAATCATGATGGGAGTAAATGGCTTCTCAAATATATCGGTTCATGATCGGAAATGGAAATTGCAAATGTTCGGCTCAATGTGGTGCATAGAGTTGGTTCCTGCTTCTATTCAGTAGTGAATATTAAGATGGAAATAGTAGATTTGCATGTGAAGGATATTTTTGAAACATATTGGGATATATTATTTAGGAGGCGTATTCCAGTTAGGAAACGTGAGAAGTGAAGTATCTTCTTCATAAAATATGTTAGTGTCGAGTCGGTCTGTGGTTTCTCTGCCCATTTCTTTCCTTGGTGGATTTAAACCTACTGCGTTCCACTGAGTATGTTGTTGTTGTATTCAAATCTATGCTTGCTGCTGCACTAGGAGGATAGGCTACGGAGAGGGAATTCAAGTTGCATGTAGAGAATAGGCTTAGCAGATGGAATCAAATATTTATATAGCTGAACCAAGCCAATTTGGCCACAATGTGATCAAAGCATTGACATACATGAACCTGCATAAGAACATTAATTTAGCCGTGAGCATCCAATCTCTTCAAGCATCTAACTACAAAAAAATGTAAAAGCAATATGCCCATTGTAATGGAGAGATCTAATGACAGAATCCCTTTTTGTGAAGTCCTCTATATTTGCTTGATTGATAAGATGTCAAACTCACGTAGAGCGATCTCAGGAGATGGGTGCTCTCCCAAAGTAGCTTTATTCGCTAGTTGTGTTGCATATGATGCTATTCTCGTAGTGCACAATTTAAGGAGGGATATGTGCAAATGCATGTAAAAGAAGGGCGCTGAGAACACATGCCATTTGTTCGTTCACTCTTGTGTTCATGTTGGAACTAAGAAATGTTATGTTCATTGTTTAACATTTATTGAGGAATTCCTTGAATAGTGGCAGAGATTGTAGCAGCTTGGAGGTTGGACAAATAGGGGGCTAGGGAAAAAAGTTTGGTGACTAGGTGGCTTTGTTCATGTATTGGATGATTTGGAGATGGGAATAAAAGAGTGGTTTAAAGAGATGAAAGCTGGTGTGAAAAATTATCCTTGTATTTCGTATGAAATAAGTCTTACTTTTGTATATAGAGTTGAATATATGTGTTGGAGTTCCTTCCTGAACATCATGGAGTATAATGAGTATAATGTTTGTCAGCATTTATGAGAAGGAAAAACAGGTCTTCTTTATTATCCTAGAGGGTTGTATCGAGATCTCAGTGTGATTTTTTGTTAAGATATATGTTAAATTGCTACCCAACATAAACGAAGCTTGCTTATTTATGCAAGAGGATTTCTTAAAATGGAATGTGGGTGTCACAGCCTTTTCGTATACGTTCGACTTGCATCTGTTAAGCATATAGCTAGCGTTCCGTCAATGGTGATAACTCTTTTTTTGCAAATCATTGCCTTTTGATGTATAGCCCTAGAATCAGTTCACAGCCTCTTGAATCCTTGGCTTCTTTCAGACTTGTATTTGCCCTTACTGTTATATCCTTGAATGCCCTGAAACTACATGTAATTTCTAGATTTTATTCACTTCAATTGGTCAAAAGATTTTCTAATTTAGTGGATTGTCTTCTAGGTTCCTTGCTCATGCAAAGGTTGAATCTTTGAAATCAAAGGAGGCAGCTGAACAAAGAATGCTTAGAAAGAGAAGCTGGTTTTCTTTTGGATGGTTGGTCATAAACTATATCCTTTGATCTGTTCGCCAACAATTTTGTATAGTTCTGAAATTCCTTATTTCTTGCTCTTTGGGCCTGATCTTTTGTCAATGTTTATCTTTAGCTATCTTTCACACATTTAGATTTTTTGGTTTGATACTTTAGGGGTACAGATACTGCAGATGTGTCTCCGGGAAACACTTCTGAAGAAACTAATACACCCGAGGACCAATTGACTCGAGAGGAATGGCAAGCAATCAATAAATTGCTTAGTTACCAGCCAGATGAGGAATTGGCGCTGCAGCATGGAAAGGAAAATATGATCCAGTACTTTTTAAATGTTTCTATCAGTAGGGCAGCTGCAAGGATAATTGATATAGATCACATAGAAATTGTTGGCGGTAGATTTGAAAATCTTCGTGTCTCCACAAAGATAAAGCATCGAAACACCCATTGTGATCTGACGCTGAAATTCTACGGATTGTATGCTCCGGAGGGTTCCCTTGCCCAGGTCTGCCTTTTTAAAATGCATCTTTCTGAATGGTCGTAATTAACTGTATATATGAATCTAAAGTACAGCATAATGTGTCTGTATAGACTTTTAGTTGGGTCTCCTGTTCGCGTCATGATGTGATTAGAATGTTTCATTAGATCCTGTGGCTGGAACTACTCTGATAAAAACTTGTGATATTTGGTGCTCAAGTTCCTTTCTAATCCTGTATCTGTCGTTCACCTTTCCCAATCCTCTATTCCGATTTTTTTCTCTTTATTATGTTTACTAGTTTCTGGACACGTGCTTTGCATGTCTATGCCACACTTTCAATAGTTAGAAATGACTAATTTGAACCTAAATAAAAATACAAATTGGAAATGTCTGATAAGGAGAATTTTTTTTTTAAAAAAAGGAAGAGAAAAAAAGATAACTTACTGTTGTCATAATAATATTGATGAAAAAAGGAATATTAGAATTAGTACATATTTTTTCAACTAAAGCATGAAGCAAATAGATATAAGCACATCACTACTTTAACTATAAAATAAAAAAAGGACCACTACTTTAACCAAAAGATATCCTTAATTTTAAATTAAATATTTGGAGGTGATGAATATCGAAAGTGTGAGAGTTATAGATATAATAATAATAATAATAATAATAATAATAATAATAATAATAATAATAATAATAATAATGATAATAATAATAATAATAAGTGAAAGGGTATAAATTTGATAATACAAAAACTAATAAAATAACAAATGTAGATATACGGATAATTTTTTGAAAAAAGAATGTGAATGTATTAAGCTTTCAATTTGTTTTGTTTTAAATAATGAATATTGCATTTATTATCTATTGAATTTAAAGATTTAATAATATTACAACATATTATTTGGAGTTATGAATTTGAAGAGACATAGAAATTATAAAGATTATTAAAAATAAGAGTTATGTAGATGATAATGTTGGAGTTAAAGACACAAGATTAATGAATATTATTAGAATATAAGTTATGAAAATGAAGCGGTGTAGTTATGGAGTTGATTCTAAATTAAACAGTAATTTCCTAAAATAATTTTAAGTAAATCAATAGATAAGGGGTATTTTCGTAGGCTAACTTTTGACTTAGACTCTTTCCATTTTTAGTAATATATATATATATATATATATATATATATGATATATGATATATGATGATATGATATGAATGTTGATATGATATGATATGATGATATGATGATGATATGATATGATATGATGATATGATGATGATATGATGATGATATGA
Source organism: Solanum ossicruentum (assembly GCA_025774065.1). Taxonomy (NCBI): domain Eukaryota; kingdom Viridiplantae; phylum Streptophyta; class Magnoliopsida; order Solanales; family Solanaceae; genus Solanum; species Solanum ossicruentum. The sequence continues at coordinate 14,038 of JAOTQR010089249.1, forward strand.
TGATGATATTATATGATATGATATGATGATGATATGAAATGATGATGATGATTAATGCCATAGATCCTATAATTGATGTTATAAAGTTCTGTTAAAGTAAGTTAATCTTTTGCACATATAATCGTTGATATTTTTCTCCAACGGTGGCATATGGCTAGCTTGCATGCTCCTCCATTAATCCACCATTTTACCTGCCGTCTTTGATCAAGACATGCACGGAGTCACACTCTCCACTAAAGGCTTGATACAGAGATGGAAAAAAATTACCTATTGTATTTTTTTGTCACTGTTGGGGTTCAAATTATGGTCTGGCCACACATTCTGGTGATAGAATTATGGCTTGACTGGAGCATGAAATTGCACTTGCACATTTTCTTATGGTGTGTGTGTTTTAAAGCTGCATGTTTGATTTAAAATATTTAGGGTTAGTTCTCTAGTGTAGAAATGTTAGCATGGAAATGTATTCTTTTTCTTGGTTCTGCATTTTCTTGTTTTTGGGATTCAGCTAGGTGTATTGGAGAAGGAGAAATAGATACATTTCGATTGAAATGAAATTCATCATTTCCTTAATCCATGAACCGGAGAAGAGTTTTCTTTATTGTGTTTTTTCGCTGTAAACGCAGTTGTCATTAGTGATTGTAATGCAGACGTAATGCTTTCAGTAAGATGCTCCCAAACAGAAACTACTCCATTGAAGTAACACTGTTAATTCTATTATCAAAATGATCTGAAATTATATGATTTGATTCCTTGGAACAGCACAAAAAAGACAAGAAAATGAAGCAAACAAATCCTCATAATTTGGTAAATGGCATCACAGGAATGCACCAGCAGTAAATATTTCAATGTAATCGTTCTTTTTTCTGCTAATAAGTTAACTATGATAAATTCCATGAGCACTAAATCCTTTGGGATGTACCCATCCTAGCAAGAGCTAACCTGAATAGTAGGGTGGTATGGATATTGGCGATTATATAGCTAACACCAACTAATTTGGAATGGATGTTCAGTAGATATATAAATACATTTGCTATACATTTGAGCAGTTGTGATCAGCGGAGGTATTTCTTTGCAGAGTGTGGTTAGTGAGCAGAAGGTCAATGCTCTAGAAGCTAGTTTCACACAAGCACCTTCAGGGGAGAATGTGGACTGGCGTCTATCTGCAAGAATCTCTTCTTGTGATGTCACGGTATTGGGTTTTGCTTTCGTTTCCTGGCTGTTAGTTCAGATGCATGTGAAAGTTTCTGTTGATTTGTATTGTCTTTGTCGAAAAACTTCGTAAGTTAAAAGATCTTGAAATGTTGGCATATAGGTAACTTAGTTCCATGTAATTTAGCATTTGCTATTCACTCCTATATATTTGAACTTGTGAGATTTCATTCTCAGAATTTAATTAACTGATATGGTTTTTGAATTTAAGGTTCCTTCTTATATATTGATGCGTCACCCTAGAATTGCGGGATACTGCTGATAGTAAAGGTTATATGATTTTAAATGGAATTTCTTTTTTTTCGTATAACTGACACGTGATCAAGACTTCATTTGATTGGACGTGAATTAAAAGAGCATGAATCTTGTAGGATCCCTGCTTGGGTTGTTTTACTGTAACACACTATATCATTGTGATGCTTGAACATTTTCCTCTTAATGTATTCCTTGTGTATAGACAAAAGAGAATGGATAAGGATATAGATGTTGATGTCAGCCCCTCCTCGCTTTTATTAGTGTGTTCTTATTTGTTTGTCTTGGTATTGGAGGCAGCAGGGACTTATGATTGTTTGACTCCCCAGTTGAGAACTTTCTTAGCCACTATATTGCTTTATGTTTTGTTGGTAATGGTCTACTATTGACTGTATCGGCCTCCCGCCTCTTTCAATGTGCTTTGCTCCATCTTATTGTTTTAATAAACTTAGTTTGTCAATATATTATTAAAATTCCTCTATTCGAGATGCACCACACTATTCACCTAATCTGAAATTGTACTAGATGATTAACGACCTTTGCTACCCCTACAACAACATACCCTGTGTAATTCCACAAGTAGGATCTGGGTAGAGTAGAGATGGTGGGCTGAACACATACCTTCCCCCTACCTTAGGAGGTAGAGAGGTTTGTTTCAGATAGACCACTAATCCCATACTCAGGAAACTCCAGCTAGTTTGTATATCGTTTTCTTTTTCTCAAGTTTCTGCCCTACGATAGCTTAGCATTCTGTTGAGCATGCAAAGAAGCTGATGTGCTTGGTATTTTTGGAATCCACACTGAGGTAAGAGAAGTCTGTCTTAGTAATACTGGATGAATGATCATTCAGATCAATCTTTGTCCTTCCCATTTTGAATCATAATTTGTAGTTGTTCATAATCATGATATTTTATTTGTTGAGGAACCCAAGTAAGTTGTGACATTCTTCTATCTCAAATCTTTAAATTTCTTCTGAGTTTTGTGGTTCCACAGAACTCTTCCTTCTTGCTACCTGCATGTGTGGACCATTGGTTTCTTCTTTTAGTAAGAAATACCAAGTATGACAGGGAATACATTGCATAAGGAGATATCTCCGCAGAACCTGACTCCAAAGGCTGACTTTAGTGTTATCCCCCTCTTTAAACTATAAAAGTCTGTAACAATTACCTCATGTCTTCATGATGCTTTTCCACAAAAGGCTTCTCCATAGAGGTGGCCCCGGTAGCCGAAAAGATGAGGGAAGCGAGACTGCGATGGTTTGGACATGTGCAGAGGAGTACCGATGCTCCTGTTAGGAGGTGCGAGAGGTTGGTTTTGGGAGATACACGGAGGGGTAGGTAGACCGAAGAAGTACTGGGGGGAGGTGATTAGATATGATATGGCGGAACTTCATCTCACTGAGGACATGACCTTAGATAGAAAGAAGTGGAGGTCGCGAATTAGAGTAGCAGACTAATTGGTAGGGTTAGGTGGATGCATGGCCTTGGGGTATAGTAGGGTTAGGTGGACGACTTGTTTTTTATCATGTGTTCTCATTATCATGTCGTATTATGTGTTAGTTTTATCATATTTACATACGGTGTGCTATTCATTATTAGTCGCTCTTTCTATCCCCTTCCCTTCCCTTTTTGTCATATCTAGTTCTTTCTGCTTATGGGTTTTGAGATCAGGGTTCCCAGGAAACAACCTCTCTGCTTCTATGAGGTAGTGGTAAGGTCTGCGTACATTCTACCCTCCCCAGACCCCACTTGTGGGATTTCACTGGGTATATTGTTGTTGTAATCATGTCAATGATGATATTTTCCATTAAGACTCGTTAGTGCTCCAAGAAAACTTTCCAAATCCATTGGTCCGCTAAGGCACCGTTGCAAACCTTTGTACTATGAACCCCAGCCCTTTTTTGAGCGACTTTACTACATTCTGGCTTACGAGATGGTACTTGTTTGCCTTCTCTTTCACCCAACAGAAGTCCTCCAATTTTTCCACCACATTAGCTGGTATAGTCATAAATAGCATAATGAGTTGGTAAAGAGGCTAGACAATTTACTCTTAATCATATTTCATTTCCCCCTTACTATATATACCTTTGGTCATTTTGTTAGATGTTTCTTTACTCTATTGTTGGTTTCTGTACTGCAGAATCTTTGAGGATTGCACCAAGCTGCAAGTAATTTTGAGTTGTGGGAAGCAATCCTCATTATACCTAGCGACGCCAGTAATCTGTTCTATGTTGTTCTCCACTTTCTCCGTTGTATGATCTCATGCTTCACAAACATACCTTCTGTAAAGAAATGCATCTTGGGCTTAACTCAACCCCTAAAGCTAGCTCATCGGGTGAGTATTGTCCAAATCTATATTAGGAGACAATCTCCCATCCCTAACTAATGTGGGACACTCAACAACCCCCCTCCTGGTCATGGATGGACTTTTGGTGCATGGATCATCTTATAACGGTGTCCAAACATCAATAAATCATGAATTGGGATGAGCCTTGCTTTGATACCACGTAAAAAAAATGGTGCTTGGATCTTAACTTAACCAAAAAACTAGCTCATAGTATGAGGATTGTCCAAGTCCATAGAAGGAAGACCAAATATCTCCTCCCTAGCTGTTGTGGGACACTCAACACCTTCATTTACTGTAATATTTTGTATCTCAATAACTGAATTTGAATCACCTCTGCATTACATTTGACTAGTTTTTAATCATATTTGGAACCTCTTTTGGAATTTGTATTATTTGTCTGAACTGTTAACCTAGTCAAGCATGGCTCTTAAGTCATTTTGCAAATGATGAAGTAATCTTAACATAGTAAAACATCAGAGTACTGTGACAATTATGATATAAGATCTCTCATAAATTAACTGGGATCTTGTCTATTTTTAGTATGCTATTGGTATACCCATTGGTGCTTTTTCTTTTGAATTTACTTCTGTTTATCGTTCATAATTAATTGGGAAGGGAAAGAAAGGAACTTTAGTTTTGCAATAGTATTTGTATGCACAGTGGAGCAGATAGCATGCACAAACAGTAAATGATGTATCTCTGTCAGATTGTGACGTACGTGTCCCAAGTATAACATGCATAGAAATAATAATTATTGTTGGATTTCATGTTGAATATACAATTTTGCATATGCATTGTATTGATTTGCTTGTCAAGGTAATTATTGTCTACTTTAATTTGTATTTTTGGGCATTGCATTGGAAGGGAGAGCCTTGGAGCAACTTGTCTCTGTGTGACCTATAAGTCATGGAATTGAACTGTGGAAGCAACTATTAATGCTTGCATTAGGATAGGTTGTCTACATTATACACGGATGCAGCTCTTCCCCACTAAAGCGGGATGCTTTGTGAACCAGGCTGCTCCCTGTTTGCATGTGAATAACAAACAACTCTATATCACTCATCTTTCAAAATTACTTGACAGGTATTCAGGGAAACTTATGATCGGTTGTTAGAATTTATGAAAAGGAGCAATGCTGTTAGCCCTACTGTAGCATTAGAAACTGCAACTGTGCTACAGGTGATCATTTCTGAATATCCATTATGTTGTGTTCCACTTCTGTGTAGATGCAGCATTTTGTGAATGAAGCTAATCTTTTGTATTTAATGGCTAACACAGAAAAATATTGAAAAGATGACTCGCAGAGCTCAGGAGCAATTTCAGATGGTACTCAAGAAGCAAAGCAGGTTGCTTAATTTGCTCTATGATTTTTCCATATTTTCCTTGTTCAAACGTAAAAGGTGTAGTGCGCAATGCACAAGGGGCTATATATTACTCCTTCTATCCCATTTTATGTGGCACCCTTTCCTTTTTAGTCCTCCAAAAAGAATGCCTCTTTATTATAATTAAAAATAATTTAGCTTTAAAATTTTCATTTTACCCTTAACAATAACAACGACATACTCTTAGTAAAATGAATCTCAGCCACACAAATATCTAAAGATTGTTTTAGACCACATGTTTCAAAGTCTTCCTTTTCTTCCTAAAAGACAGTATTTTCTTTTGCATTTTAATGTACTAATTTGATAGGGGTAAAAGCATATCTTAGAACATATATGTTTCCTGGCAAAAGTAATTGGCAGCATAAGCCTTCCAATGATTTCTGTGGTCTGAATAATTATGTGTCTTGGAACAAGCCTTGTGTATTCTAGAAGTTTTGAGTTACTTTATGTATTGCTCTTTAATTTTTTGTTTCTTTTTTCCCTTAAAGTAATGGGAAAGTTTAGAACAAAAAACCAACATACCTAGTGAAAATCCCACAAGTGGGGTCTGGTGAGGGAAAAATGTATCCAGACCTTACCACTACCTCTTAGAGATAGAGAGGTTGTTTCTGAAAGACCCTCATCTAAAAAAAAACAGCCTCAAAAGCAGAGGAAAGTTTAGAACAACTAACAATATTTTATGTGAATGAATTTTTGATCTTAAGGCTTTAACATATCCAGTAGATGAAACCATGAATTTAATTGTTCTGCTGTTATACAACATTGGACAAATCTACTGTTCACTTTGTAACACACATAAAGGAGAAGATGAAATGCCTCAGATTGTTTAAACATGTCTTACTAGACCTTCGTGTGCTTTGTTCCATAGGTGTGACAAAATGATGATTGAAGGCGGTGATAATTGATGGGAAGATCTAAAATCACTTGGTGAAAAGTTGTCTTTGATGACTTAAATATTTTGATATTAATGTGAAGCTTATAGTCTAGAATGGGACAAAATGGAAATGCAAAGGATTGCAATATCAAATAGGCACTGTCATTATTGTTTCCACTCTTCCCATTAGGCAATTGGTTATTAGATTTTTAGTTTTAAGAGTTCTATATCCGCATAGGGATAATTGGAATTTAGAGAATCTCTAATTTGGTTTAGAAGACAAATTATTTTGGGATCATTATGTTCACATACTAGTTGTGAAGTTTACAGTCTGGTGGTTGTATAATTTATATTGGGTGAATAATGATGCGGGATTGTTACGAGGCGAATAGTATTGTAGGGATTGTTATTTTTTGAATTTTGACACAAGGAATATCATTCTAGTGTTACTTTAATTGGAACACAACAACGACAACATACCTAGTATAGTTCTACGCGTGGCTACTTAACTTTTGAGAGGTGTCCCTTAGTACGAAACTAACATTCTAAAATCTAAGAGGTTTGTGATGCAGTTGTGGATCTTTGACATCCAAGCAAGTCGTGGCTGATAATTTGGTTATTTGGATTAACCTAACATGGGACTGATTCACAAAACTATTATCACAACCATGTATAATTTGGTTATTAGCTGAGGTGTACTTCATGAGAAGTGATCAATCAACAAAAGCGTAACTTGGATCAACAATTTTCATCCTTTTCCCCCCATTTCTGGGGAGACACTCCATTGACAGGGAAAAATATCACTTCCAGAAAATTATTATATGATTGAGAATTCGAAAGAGTTGCGGACTTGTTCAAGACCTTGGATCTTCTCAAGGTTTCAAAGAATCTGAGGATATGATGTGCTGGAAACCTGGATATGACGGAATCTACACTGTTAGATCTACATACAATTACCAAATTAGGCTAAATGCACAATTTGACCAATGGCCATGGAAATTCATTCGGAAGAATAAGGTTCCTTGCAAAATATTATGTTTTTCTTAGCTTGTAGCAAGAGAAGCATGTCTCACGCAGGAGAAGGTACCATTGACTCTGGTATCTAATAAGGTTACTCTGGTATCTATGCGCTAGAAGTTGTATGTGTGCAGCAGCCAGAGAAAACACTAGCTATCTATTTCCACATTGTCCTATAACTGAACAATTGTGTCAACTTTTTTGAACTTGGAAGAACTAAGATGGTATATGCTAGCAATAAGTTGTGATTTATCGAAGTGCTGAAACTATAATGTTGGTGCAGTGAAAAAAAGTAGTGGTGGAAACGTGCTCTAACTTGTATATGGTGGACAATTTGAAAGGTAAGGAATTATAGAATTTTTGAAGACAAATGCAATTATGTGCCTAAAGTCAAGATGAATGGTATTCTTTTGTTTCATTTTTGCTATAAGGAAAACTACGTAGAGGAAATTCACTTGGTAAATTAGGAGACTTTCACCCTACCAAATTGTTGGAGTGGATTAGAATCAAAGATCTAAGTGCTATCAACAAGGCAATAGTGGAAAAATGGTTATGGAGATTTTTGCATAGTGCAGAATACTTTTTGGAAGGGGTGATTGCTTAGAATTCTACTTTCACAAGGTAGGGGTAAGGTTGTGTATACACTCCCCGTCTTAGGCATCACTTGTGGGATTACACAGGGTATATTGTTGTTGTGATTGCTTAGAATATGAGGTGTTGGGAAGGAGATGGAGTACTACTTACTTCAAACTTCCTTGTGAGTGTGGCCATTGTGGAATATCTTGAAAGGGTGGGAAGAGTTCAACAAGAACATTTTATTCAGGGTGAGCGAGGAGTGTAAGGTAATTTTTTTCAGGAACATAGGTGGTGCTTGAATAGACTATAGAGTGGTGCTGAAACAACATTTTTGAGAATCATATTTCTAAACATGTATAAATTCTCATGGCAAAGTAAGACGCCGCTCCAAAGTTGCGAGAAATAGAAGTGGGAAAAGTTCATTGAATATGAAGTTTAGGAGGAACTTGCACTATCAGAGGTGACAAAATTTCAAAGTTCAGTTGAGTCACTTCATTAACAAAGAACTACATTTGGAAGCCATGATATATGGAGATGGGGGCTAACGGATAACATCTTTTCTACTCAGTCCTATTATGAGAAAATTTTGATTAGGGAGAAGTTATCTTTTTCTTATCTCTCGATATGGAATCCGGGGATATCTAAAAGGAGTTATTTATGTTTTGGTTAGATGTGTGGGTGATCTTGGTGGTGGATAATTTTAGAAAAGAGGAAGATCACTTGTGTCAGTTGTTGCTTCAAGTAATGAACTCTAGAGACGATGTGATTAACCTCTTTTTACATTGTTGGAAGCGACTCATACGTGATTGAGATAATTTGGATTCTTGGGGAAATCGCATCTGTCCCATTGCTTCCTGATGGTAAATTTTGAGATAATTGGCCTTTGAGGGAAGTCACATCCATCCCATCGCAAGCACTTACAATGTCATAATCTCATTGGTTTACCCTAGTTTCTTTGGTAGTTTAACTTGTGGTCGCTCCTCTACCAAGAAAAGGTATAAATATGGAGCTTCTCAGCCATTTGGATTGAAAAATTTATGGACAAAATCAAGTCTTAAATTCCTAGGAACTACACAATTATATAGCCAAAGGGGATAGGCTGATCCTAAAATCATCCAACCATTGCTAATGTAGCTACTAAGCTATTTCTTTAGAAAGCACGATTAAAGACGTAATATTTAGTTGGACCTATAGAAGGCTAAAGAGAAGATGTAGGGCGTGAGATATTGCTCCTCTAGTGCTTATGGACTATATATATATATATATATATATAGAAATTCGAGAACTTTTGATGGAGTGGAAGATTCTGTAAACTTGATGAAGTTCTTTATCCTTCATCTTTTCGGTGCACCCACGAAGTTGCTATATGTGTAGAAGGTTGGTTATTATGTGTGTTTAACTGTTTGTTATTTTATAAGGTTTTCAGTTTTTTGGTATACCACTGGTACACGGGCGTCTTTTGTCCTTTTTAATGAAATTATGTTACTTTATCAAGAGAGTTACTGAAAATTGGGAGATAGGGAGAGTAGCCGAGATGTTATAAACCACTAGATGATTTCAAGGGCACAAATATGGAAGCAGATGTAATGATTTGGAAACACAATCATGATTTGCTAACTTGTACAATAGGAAAGCAAAGGAACCTTGGGGGGAAATCTCTGGACCATGGAGTAAGGTATGGAAGAATAAAATGCCAACTAAAGCGATGTGTTTTACATGGTTAGTGGCTAGTGACTAGAAGGGCATGCCTAACTCATGAGAAGCTACAATGAACAGGCTTTCAAATAGCTTTTTGGTGCTCACTGTGTAATGTGACATATGAGACCAACAATCATTTATTCCTCCATTGCAAAGTCATCTCTCAACCATGGACCATTAGTCTAAGCAAAACACACACAAACTGGATAATGCCAGAACACACAGCATACCTTCTTAATTGCTGGGTGAGGAGAGGGGGGAGTAAGAGTCAGAAAAAATGGTGGAGCATGATACCTTCTTGTATATGGTGGACTATTTGGAGAGAGAGAAACAAGAGGTGCCTTGAAAATACTGCAGAATCAATGCAAAAGATTAAATGGCATTGTATGAAGATTTTCTTCTTTTGGTGTAAAGAGGAGGTTTTAGAGGATGCTGGATAGATTAAAATTTTTTTCTCTTCCGTACAAGTTTAGTAGCAGCATTCTTAAGTTTGTTTTTTTGGGTCACTGATGAAAATCTTTTTGGTTGTTGCCAACCTACCCTCATTGTTGAGGAATACAATTTTACCTTTAAAAAAGTAACTAAATAAAAAATTGCTGCTTATATTAGTCCAACTCCTGAGATTTTAGAACTTCAGATTCAATGAATTGGCCACTTCTCATTAGATCAATTTGTGTGCTACTGTTTGAAGCACACACTTCTCCAAAGCTAATGGCTTCGTTGATTAAACAATGTCCTTACATTTTATTGTTTTAGGCGATGACTTTTATTAACGTTGCATATGATTGATAATTCTATCCTTATGATTTTGTTCTTGCTTCTTGCGACTTGGGTTGAATATTCTTTGGTGCTGGTAACTTTGTTTCTCAGATTTTCCCTTGATATTGATCTTGATGCTCCAAAAGTCAGAGTCCCTATTAGACCACATGGCTCTTTCCAATGTGATAGCCATCTTCTTTTGGATCTGGGTCATTTTACTTTAAATACTAAGGTATGTCATGTTCCAGAAGCTAATTTTTTTTTTACTATACACAACCAATTAGCATATTGTCTTGGATATAGGGTGATGGTCTACTAGGTGATCAGAATCAAAGTTTGTATTCGCGTTTTTATATTTCTGGAAGGGACATAGCAGCTTCTTTCACAGACTGTGGTTCTGATACTTCAGAGTGCAGTTTGTCATGTCAGCCTTCGGCATGTCATAATCTGGAAGATGCCAGGTTATGCTCTCTTGTTGATAGGTGTGGAATGGCTGTTATTGTGGATCAGGTACAAAATGCGAAAGCAGTTTCTTCTGTTTTGGCTTCACGATCAATGGTGTTTAATTAGAAGTTGGATTCTGATGTGCTCTTGTTGTGGTTGCTTAACTTTTTTACTGTTTATCTTTTTGTGAAGATTAAGGTGCCTCATCCTGGCCATCCATCAATGCGCGTTTCTGTTCAAGTTCCTAATTTTGGCCTTCACTTTTCACCAGCAAGATATCGCCGGCTGATGGTGTTGTTAGACATTCTATGTCGAACAATGCCAGAAACCGAGCAGCCTGCTATTGAAAATCTCCCACCAGAATATGCCCCCTGGTATCCCCCTGATCTTGCAACTGAGGCTCGGATCCTTGTTTGGAAGGTATGTAGGTGTTGTATAAATTGCAATTGCTATATTAATTAATGGCTTAGTATTGTTAACTTTATTTTGTTTTCTTGATTAAGGGGATTGGCTACTCAGTTGCCTCATGGCAACCATGTTATCTTGTGTTATCTGGTTTATATCTTTATGCCTTGGACTCTGAGCTCTCCCACAGTTATCTTAAATGCTCAAGGTGCATATTCTTAGATTTTTAGATATTCGTCTTCCGTACTTCTTATCCTTTGCCTAATTTCTTTCAACTCTTTATATGGAAGTTGTCCAACTTATATTTTCATTTTGAATCCTATAGTATGGCTGGTAAGCAAGTACATGAAATTCCTCCTGCAAACATTGGAGGTACCATTTCCTGTATCAGCGTCAGTGCCAGAGGCATGGATCTGCAGAAGGTATGCAAGTCTCCTCATTTCTGAACACACTAGCTTCTTAGGTGGTTTATAATTATAAAAATATCCTCTTTGACTACACCTTTGTTAGGAAATGAGTTGAATATTTGATAATTTTCGCTTGTTAGGAAAATGGTTCTCTTGAGTTCCAATTGGTGAGATGAGGAAAAAATTGATCTCTTTTCCAAATGATTTGGCAATCCTCAGTTCATGAGCTAGCTTTTGAGGTCGATTAGGCTGAAGGTCCATTTCTCTAACATGGTATTAGGGTTAGGCCCATCCCAGTTTTTTGTTCATTTGATGTTCATTCCCAATCTTATAGTGTCCACACTCTAGATGTCCTTTTTTGGGTTTGCGGGGGTGTTGATCTCGCATATGTGGGATGAAGGAAAATTGGTCTCTTTAAATGGTCTAGTTCTTTCTTGCTTACAGGTTTTGAGATGAGGGTTCACAGGAAACAACCTCTCTACTTCTATGGTAGTGGTAAGGTCTGCGTACATTCTACCCTCCCCAGACCCCACTTGTGGGATTTTACTGGGCATGTTGTTGTAAATGGTCTTGGGCGATCCTCACCTATGAACTAGCTCGTTGGGGGTTTGGATTGGCCCAATCTCCAGTTGTGTAACAGGTTCTTTCCGATGAAATCTTACCATGATTGCAGCGAAACCTTTGTGCTTTAGCTATATGCTTACATAGTCGGTGTGGCTAAATTAATCCTTAAACTTTAATTGTTTCTGTATGTACAGGATGAATAATGCTCTTTCTTTGTTTTTTTAAATTCGTTGTAAATATTGTGATACCAGCACCAATGTGTTTCTTTTGTTCTTTCTGCTATGTATATTATTCTCTTGATTAGGTTCTGAGTCTAAGTGCAACTTTTCTTCCTTTTTTGTGTTCTACTTTTCTTGATTAGGTTCTGGAGTCCTCTCACACCATGATAATAGAGTTCCGTGATGAGGAGATGAAAGCTACTTGGCTGAGAGAACTTACAAAAGCCACTTATCGAGCATCTGTATGATTATGCCAATAATTTCATTTGCTTTTCTCATTATTCTGTGACTTCTATAGCCACCTAAAACTCAATACCTTCTTTACATGTCTTTGGTTTTAGGCTCCTCCTCCAATTGACATACTTGGAGAACTAGGTGATGGTGTGATGGAAGTTGCGGAATCTCGAGCTGTTAATGCGAGGACAGCAGACCTTGTTGTTGATGGAGCACTGACTGAGATGAAGTTATCATTATATGTAAAGGTTGGTTGTCAGGATCTATGTTGCTCGGACTCTTTAAAAATATTGACGGGTGCATGTCGGATCCTCCAAAATTGGTGCTTTTGTTTTGAAGGATCCGACACGGGTACGACAACATTTTTGGGGAGTCCGAGCTAGTTAGATCAGGATAGAATCCCTGTTAATCTTTCTTTTGTCCATATTTGTAGAAATATTTTGCTTTTATTTGATGATTTAAGTAATTGTATCTACATAGACTTATTCTTCTTCCATTTCATTTCCCATCAATATTGCAGGCTGTAGATGATCTGGCAGAGAGACTCGACGAGGCACTATTTCTTGATGTTCTTGCTGCTGGTGGAAAGGTTTTTCTGACTTCCTATACATTAGTACAATTTCTGGTTATATTTACTGTGTTGTAAATAGTAATTTCATTTTATTTAGGTTTTGTTCAGTGTTTTTCTTGGGGGTGGTGGTGGTGGTGACAGGGGGGGAGAGATATTAAATAGTTCTTCATTGATGAATGACATGAGCATGATTGATGAAATGAACCAAGAGTTGCTGCTCTTTGTGTTGAAGTCTTAGAAAAATAATCCATTAGCGGAATGTAACTAAGTTCGTTCCATTTTACGTTAATTCATGAACTTTGCGTTTCTCTAAGTCAATATCTTTGAAACTTATTTTCTCTTATTTTTATCAAATCTTCAAGTCGCTAGTCAATAAGGAGGCCTATGAGGCTATGACGTTTGAAGTTCCTTTCAATTAAGTTAGATTCTGTCATAGTAATAGCACTATGTACAGTCATTATAGATTAAATAGTAATGATTGAATAGCTGCATCCACCTGCGATGACTTAAAACATAATATTGTGGTGTGTGCTGTTATAACAGGGGAGTAGTGATATCTGAATTGGACGATAGTAAAGAAGTAAATTACTTTTATCTGGTAATCAGTCAAGATAGAGCAACTTGTTATATCTTCTATCTAGAATCTAGCAAGCTGGGTTCCCAGTCACACAGAGGAGCCCTACAGTGGCCCGCTTTGATCTTTAGAGGGACAGTGTTGACAAAGGCTTTGAGCTCACTTTCAGGCTCTCAGGGAGGCATATCGAGGCAAAAGAGGAGTTTCTGAAGACTTGCTTGGGAGACAAGAGAACAAGGTTGGTAACAGGGAGATGATTACTGAATGGGATACTGACTCATGGGTGTGAGCTCACGCCAAAAGTTTCAGGGATTGGGGATGAAGCTTTTGTCTTTTCGTTTCGCCAGCATGGGTGTAGCCTTGTGGATGTTGGGAAAGGACTCAAGGTGGTTGGGGGATACCATCTTCTGTTTGATAGATGGTGTTACAAATCTGGTTGCTTCAATCAGAGAAGGGAATATGTCGTGGTTGTGAATGTGATTGGTCTGTCGGCTCATCTGTGGTGTTTCAAGCTTTTCAAAGTGATCGGAGATGCTTGTGGAGATTTCCTTGATGTCTTCTGCAATTTGGTACTGCTTGCATTCCTTGACTGTTTTTCTTTTCCCTGGTAAGATTTTGGTGTTCAGAGGATACATAATCTGACAGTAATCGAAACATCCGAGTGGACCAAGTTGGTTAAAGCATGCAAGGATTTCGGAGTTATAGTAGGTTTGAACATGAAGTTCTTGACATGATCCTGAGGATGCAGCAGAGGAGACAACTTCCATAAAACAATAACAAGCTATGAGAAGGAGAGATGAAAACTAAAAAGCAGAATGCAAAACTGAGGCTAAAAAGCTGATATGCATGGAGAATTATGATTGGGGAGATAAGAAGACTAGGAGAAGGAAATGCCATTCCTCTTCTGGGTAAAAGTCAAAATTAGCAGCTGGAACATAAGGGGTTTGTGAAAAAAAATGCATGGGAAAATTTATTAAGATTTGTAACTCCATTATATTAACTGCACCAACTCTTTGTTTGTGCATGGCTGAGAGATCACTACTATGCATGTTTTGTATGACCTCAGTGTAGTGGACTTTACTCATGTTCTTGTTGGATGGTAACCCTTTCCTATGTAAAGATTGTTATTATGTAGGCAATCTAAAATGTTTGTGAAATCATCAACCCCGTTGACAATTTAGTTTCACATGCTGTCTTGTTAAACTCCCTGCACAATTTTAGCTTTGACCAGTCACACTGAAAATCATTTGCTACTGTGCATCTTTGTGTTAGAAATTGAACAGTAAATGAAGTTATATTCTTTACCAGGTGCGTGTATTGCATTCTGAAGGCGACTTGGCAGTTAAGATGAAACTACGCTCTTTGAAAATTAAGGATGAACTTCAAGGTTCTTTATGTCCGGGTCCGCAATATTTGGCTTGCTCTGTTTTAATGGATCATGGTGCTGCCAGCTGCTCTGACCACTTAGAACCGCATGGGAAAGAGCCATCATTGACAGTAACTGATGAGGATGATGTTTTCAAAGATGCTTTGCCAGATTTCTTGTCCTTTACAGATTCCATTGAAGCTACCACCCCTGAGAAGGAGCTATCAAGGGGAAGAAGCCTTGCTAGTGATATTTTCTATGAGGCGTTGGGGTCTGATGACTCTGATTTTGTCTCTCTAACATTTTCAACACGGCATCCTGATTCTCCTGACTATGATGGCATCGATACTCAGGTAGCATACTTGTCTTAAACATTGCTTTCTTGAAGAGGAGTAAAGGCTGGAGAGATTCCTTATACCGAACTTCACTTAACTGTTGCTTTACCCTTCAAAAATTTTCAGATGAGTATTAGTATGTCCAAGCTGCAGTTCTTTTGCAACAGACCTACTCTTGTTGCTTTGATCGACTTTGGCTTTGATCTGAGTTCAGGAAATAACATGGTAACTAGTACAGATCTCCCGAAAGATCCCGATGAATCTTCAGTGACCAAACAGAAAACAGAAGAACTGGGCCAAACACATGTCAAAGGGTTGCTTGGTCATGGAAAAAACCGTGTTGTGTTTGTCCTAACCATGAATGTTGACAGTGTTACAGTGTTCCTCAATAAGGAGGACGGTTCTCAGCTTGCTATGTTTGTGCAAGAAAGTTTTCTTCTGGATATTAAGGTGTGCCCCTTGCATGATATGAAATTCATACTGCTTTTTATCTCTATTGAATTGTGATTGGTCATTCAGAGACTTTTCTGTTGGATTCCCACCCATGTGATCCCAGCTTTTGAATGTGTGCCCTTTTATTTTGTCTTGATATTTTACTTTTATATCTAACAAGGTTCATCCAAGTTCTACTTCCATAGAAGGAACCCTTGGGAACTTCAGGCTATGTGATCTAACACTTGGCTCAGACCAGCAATGGGGTTGGCTATGCGACATTCGCAATCAAGGGGCTGAATCACTCATTCAGGTATTCAGTTATTATCTGAACAGAAATTCCGGACTACCACTTTTTTATCGATGAAAATAAGTTGTCCAATTTTCCATATAATTTCTCACTATCACCGACTGATATATGTGTGTGTATGTGCTTGAAAGGGTAGATATGAGTTTTACTCAATTGAGGAGTAATCTCTGATCCCTTTTCTTTTGGTGCGCCCATGTAGTTACTTGTCTTGAAGATTTAGCATCATTTGTAGGGAATTATATCTTTTGTAGGCTTTTCCATTTTTGGTATACCTCTTGTATGCAGCCAGTTGAAGTAGTCCCATCAGTCATTTATGGGATGGGTAGTCTGCTAATATGCCTTGGGCAATCCTCACCTCTTAATCTAGGTCTTGGTGTTGAGTTAGGTCCAAGATCCATTTATTTAGGTGGTATCAGAGCAGGACCCATCCCAGTTCCCCTTCACGATGTTGGGTGTTCATATTAAAGTTGCCCATGCTCCAAATGTCTAAGCCTGGGCGTGAGGAGAAGCGTTGAAGAAGTCCCACATCTGTCAATTATGGGATGGGTGGTCTTTTTATATGGCTTGGGCAATCCTCACTTTTTGAGCTAGCTTTTGGGGGTAGAGTTAGACCCATTATCCAATTCTTTACACACCATTTTACCATTGCATTAATGAAAATATGTTTACTTGATTATATATATATATATTGAATTTGGGCTCCGTACTAGCTACCCTTTTGTTATATCTCTGTAACATATATATTTATTACTTGATACTAAGATTGTTTCTCCTCTTGTTCAGTTTATATTTAAGTCTCATAGTACAGAAGATGATGATTATGAAGGTTATGACTACAGCTTGCGTGGTCGGCTTTCAGCAGTTCGTATAGTTTTCCTTTATAGATTTGTTCAAGAGGTAAGCATTTTATGTCTTTTAACATATTTAACTTGATCTTTTCTTTTGTTTCTTTATGACCTAACATTTCTTGATGAAGGCTTTGATCTAATTATAACTTGTGGATATTCTCACTGTCAATTTTATTGAACTTGTATTCTGCTATTGTGTACCTGTAAACTATATGGGATGCTTTCTGTCAATACCGATGCAAAAGAATACAATCATTCTTCTTTGTTTAAGAGGTGAAAATGGACTTCACAAGGAACTGGAAAGAGCTAGATCAATTTTTCTTTCCTTATGTTTTTTAAAGCAGAAAATTATGAATGTAGGCATGATTGGATATCATGAACCGGTAGAATTTCATAGATGGATATCTGTTAAGGGGACATTGTTGTGGTGTGTAAGTTTGAATGAAAATTTTGGATTTTGAAGGAATTGACAGATTCATGCGCTTTTTAACCTGCAGATCACTGCATATTTCATGGAGCTTGCCACTCCCCATACTGAGGAAGCCATTAAACTCGTTGATAAAGTCGGGGGGATTGAATGGTTGATTCAGAAATATGAGGTCGATGGCGCCTCTGCAATAAAGCTGGACCTTTCACTTGACACCCCCCTAATTATTGTCCCAAGGAATTCCAAAAGTGAAGAGTTAGTCATTATCCTGCTATCTTTAATTATTCAAACTCTAGCTCGTCTATATTATGCATTTTCCAATTTGGAGTTTGTCTTTCCTGGAGACTAGGATGCGTAACATTGAATGCCATCTGCCATCTATTTAGTTATTCAAACTCTGGTTTGCCTGCGTGTTGTAATTCTCTATTAAGAGTAATTCTTTTCCCTGGAAACTGATTTGCCTCGTGCTATAGGAAGCGATTTGGTGCAATAACTTTAGATAATTTGGACTCTTTGTTTCTGTTTTGCTGATGATCAAGAAATCCCTCTGTCAGCCGGTACACAGCTCGACAATTGCTTGAAATGGGCTTGTTCCTCTACCCTTCCCACTCACATACCTGGCTTTAGCCTGCAAGCTCAAGATGTGCGTCTAACCCACATATTATTATTGGGCTCTTACTACTGAACCAAAGCCCTGGGGACTTTTGATAATTAGGACTCATACAATGACTTCATTGGCTGATGCTATGCTATTTTTTGTGTACATTGAGATCCACTCTTTTTTCTTTCTCTGTCTATTGTTTTTTTTTTTTAACCTTTTTCTTACAAGAATCTGTCAATATATATCACCTTATCACTAATGCCTGGAGTAATTAAGCTAACTGATGTGTGCTTGACTCAATGGTTGCATGAGCTACAAAGATGATAATAGGGCAGTTGTGGACGAAGATCTTACATTGTTTTGCTGTTTTCGTTTTTATTATTTTTGGGCTTCATCGAGCAAGAGCTCCTTCTAGAAAAGTTACAGAAAGTCATGGTGGTGTCCAGAATCTGGCACTACCCGAACACACACACCCCCAAAAAATGAGGAAGTAATGACAGAAAGTTCTGACTTTCCGTTGGGAATACCTTGTTATGCTCAGGAAATTATTGTATTCCATTTTTTATGCATTTTTTTGATGGATATGCAACGTAAAATTACTGAATTGTTCATTAAGCAATTTCAAGCTGGAATTTGGCTCACTGGTAACAGTATTAGAATGCCATTTAAAAGATCATCTTCATGGTTAGTGTTGACAATGCCAACTCTTAGTGTCTGAGTTTATAATTCTGACACTTCAATTCAGCCTTTCGAGGTCTATTTCTCTCTACTTAGTCCTTGGAACTAAGTTACTTCTATCTGTATTACCAGTTTTCTCTATTTTTAATTATTTCACTGCTTTTGGTTGTCTCATGCTCTCTCTATCATTCTTTCATAAAGTAATTTTTTCTATAACTCATGTAAAGTCCCTAAAATGAATTTATTGATTTTCTCACGATTAGTTGGACTGAAGGTTGATGATTTATTTCCTCGGTGATTTCTCTTTACTGATTAATTCCATATAACTTTACATATACCTCTGTTTGAGCAGTATAACCAAAGTAGAGAATCCGCAATATAGTATGATTCTCTACAAATGACAGTCTTCAATATACACTGGAACCTCATGGTTGCACTAAAACGAAACCAGGAATGAAAGTATTTCTCAAATGTACATTGTCATTCTATATTCCGTCAAAAGCTCTCCATTTCTCTCCTTCCACAGGCACCACAAGAGTACTAGTAATATTTCAAGGTCTTCGATTTCTCTTTCCTTTTTCTAAATCTTCAGTTGGAGAGTGCCTCTTTCAATGTAGTTGGCATTGCCCGTTGCATCCTGAACCATCTCAAAATCACATATCACAACCAAGTTGCCACAATGTAGTAGGAAATGGTCTACATACTCAGCTGAACATTTGCACATGAAGAACCAGTTGATATATGCTATCCACCTTTTTCTCAATTCTTAACTCTCAATCTAACTCGCCTTGCTGCCAACCGAGTGAAAACATACATTTCGTGCTGTCTAAGAATCCAAACTGATAAGAATGGAAAACGCGACTCCTTCCTTTCATGAAGCTTAAGATAAAATGACTCCACTGAAACAAACTCTCTCTTCCACCCTGTACTTCCATGAATCCCGACTAAAATGAGTTGTTGCTCTCTCTATCATCCAATCAACTGGCTAATTGTGTGTGCATATTTTTTAAGAAGTAAGAATATGGTTCATGTAAAATACTTGCATATATTTTGATGTTAGAGGAATTGAAGATTTCTCGTCTAACTATTGTCACTGTGTTTGAGAAAGTGTTGTGTAGAGAAAAATAAAGAAAAAAGAACACAAATGATTTACGAGGTTCGGCAAGTGGTGCCTACGTCCTCGGGCTA
>JAOTQR010089266.1:4876-33751 GCA_025774065.1 Solanum ossicruentum
TATTTTGAAAATTGGATTTTGATAGTTCGAGTTCAGCAATAATGGAGGTGTAACAAGCATGATGTCATTCTATACCACAGATCACATCAAAATCAACCATCGTTAATTAAATCAAATCAACAAGAGTATCCTTATGATAGATGGACACCATACAATCTCTATGTATTCTCTCAGCCCAAGTGAACCCACCAACAGGAGTAGAAACATAAAATGGCTCAAGTAAGCACTTAGGAAGAATCACAAAATTACCTGCCACATATGGTATCACAAATGAACAAGTTACACTCGATCAAGTAACGTATAGCAAGGAAAGGTAAGGGATTGAAGCATACTGGTCACAACATCTAGTACAACCTCTTGATCATATCAGTTTCCCATTGCATATAGATCCTTTATCCCAACACTTGCCCCTAGTGCAACACCTCTGTAGTTACCCCTAGATGGTGGTGCAGTTGTAGAAGTCTAGGCCTTATTTCTCCATAGCGGACATTTCCTCTGAAACTGACCCAATTGGCCACACTTATAGCAAGCATTTAATCTATCTTTACACTCTCCCACATGCATCTTGCCACGCTTCCCACAATGTGGCTTCCCCTTAGAACCAAGAGTCGCACTTCCTTAAGACTGTGCACCCTGTGGCCTGAAGTTTGGCTGACATTAGGGCCTCTGATCATCCCCCTGGCTCGGGGCTGGTGTACTGGCTAAAAATAGAGTATAACTAGAAGACCTCTTCTGAAAGTATAACTTATCTCCCTTACTTTGCTTAGTTTTGGTAGGCTCAGTCCTTGCTGATCTATCCTTCCTACTCAAATGCTCTTTTCTGTCCTTTTTGTAATCTTTTTTTTGTTTGTTGGGCATAGATCATCATCCTAGAAATATCCATACTTGGAATCAACAACACTACTTTGCACTCCCACTTCACCTGTCTACCCAATCCAGATATGAATTTCCTCATTTTCTCCCTCATATCCAGAACTATCTCTGGAGCATACCTGGATAGCTTGATGAATTTCAAGCTATAGTGTTTAACAATTATCCCCCCTTCTTTCAACTTCACTAACTTTTCAACCTTTGCCTCTCTCAACTCTTGAGGAAAGAAATGATTGAGAAAGGCACTCTCGAACTCATCCTAAACAGTGGGCTTAACATCATCACCTCGACCTTCCTCCTACTTATTGTACCAAACATTAGCCACATCCTTTAGTTGATAGGTTGCAAGGTCAACTCCCTCAGTCTCAGTTGTATGTATACACATCTCATCGATGGAATTTAGGCTCCTTCTCAACCTTAGATCCAGTGTAGACAGGTGGGTACTTTGACAAAAAGTCTCTCAGTTTTGATGCAGCTATTCGCTCATGAGACTTAGAACTAGGGGTTTGTGAGCCCTATTTCCCACTTTGAGCAGCTACCAACAAAGTGAGCATGGAAATGGCTTCTTGAAAGTTAGCATCTAATTATGAGCAGGTGGAGCAATAGGTGTCACAGGAACACCAGTAGTCTTGCGCGGTCGACCTCAGCCCCTCTGCTCCACTTGAGGAGGCACCTCTGAACTAGGGTTCACACAAGTGCTAGCTCAAGAATTCCTCTGGGTCACTATGCACCTAAGTTGCATGATCTACAATCATATAAAGCACGAGTTATAAAGGAGTTTTGTAGAGCTTTCACTCCATAACAAGAACTCAGAATACAAAATAAGGGCCACCATTCCTACTATACTATCCTATAGCCTCTCTCTTATGAATTGTGGTGCACAACAAACTCATAAACTAGACTCTACTAAACATGGCTTCATAGACTCCCAAGGACTCTTCAACTTGGGGCTCTGATACCAAGTTTGTCACGGTCTGGGAGAGTACCCTTGGCGTTGCCGGCACTTGAGACAGCATAAGGATATATTAGAAAGTAAGACATTATACGCAAGAAGATAAATAAGTGCATAAGTGCATAACTCTCTTGTGCCATAGCTTTTACTGAAGATAAGTTTAGATACAAAATACTCATTAAATACTCTACTCCAAGGTCTATAAAACCTCTACTCAACCATCTAGAACAGTGCCATGACAGGCCATGGACATTTTAGTCAAAAGTAAATGAATACTCGACAATAGTAAGAAGATAATAGGGCTTCTCCGGGATGTAAAGGAGGCTCACCAACTCTGGAAATGTGTTGAGTTGGACCTCAATGATGCACGGGCTAAAGTCCTATATCACCTGTATCTGTGTCATAAAAGGATGCAGGTCCAAATGGACATCATAACATGGAAGATACTTATATTTAAAATGGCTCAAGAAAAGTAAAGCTCGCTCACTCACCTCGGCTCAACAACTTATGCTAAAAACACTTTATGCAAGTGTTATAGTAAAATCATACTTTTAAAAATAGGCTCAATAAATAGACTCAGTTTGAAATCTCATTCTCAAATTATGCACAATGAATCAGCATCATTGCCACGCGCACCCTTAAGTTGCAATGGAAAAAGACGATCAACCTCAACCTCGCTCTCTCAGATCTTGAGAGCGTGTCCACTTTCAAGACAAGGGTCACCAGTATTATAGTAAAATTGCTATCTTACGCTACCAAGCGCAATTCTAGCATGCTCCTTAATCACCTGATTCAGTGCTCAATACTCCTCCCAATATTATAATGTGCTCAACTCATCATCAACTCATAACTAATGCTCAATCAAGAACTCAAACTCAACCCCTTTGGGGTATCTCATCTCAACTTATCTCAATGCTTAACAACCAACCCAATCGATCAATGAAATCAATCGACTCGACACAAACTCAAAAGGTCATTTAGACACATTTAGTTAACCTATCTTGTGATGCAAACAAGATGTCATGTATAGGAATATATGCAAGTCAATACAAAAAGTCGCTCATGCTCAATTATGCTCAACTAGTTCAACTTAACTTTCTCAATCTACCCAACTCAATATACACAAGTTACTCAACTCGATATGCTCAATTTACTCAAATCATCATGCTCAATTTAAATGCAAAATTCCATGAAATCATGTAAACTAGAATTCATACTATCAATGGGGGAAATACATGTATACCTCTTATATCACTAATCATGCAATATAGAAAGTTTTTCATATAATAGAATAGGATCTCATGATAAGTGCAAGAATTTCAATATTAAAATAATAAGATTTCTCAAACCACAAGTCTTTTCCCAAAATCATGACTCAAGAAAGGGCAGGGGCGTGTGAAGGGAAGGATTTCACACTTTGGTATGCCTTACATACCCAGGAGTTGAAGAAACCACAAAACCTCAATCAATCCTTGCTCTTGAATGGTAAACCCTAGCTTCTTCTTTCTCCTCGAAAGCTCTCTAAACCCTCAAGTCAGAATGATGATTAATAAATGGCCTTAGGGTTCATTTTCACGGCTTTATACAAGCCAAAAATGTGTGGGATTAATAGAATAAAAATTGGAATAGAAAGAAATACCCTTTAGTAAGAGCTGACGACAGGATCTATGAAACCTATTTATGACTCGTAGACCCTCCCATATGTCGTATCTGCTCATTATAGGTGAAAATTTTGAAAATCCTAAATCATTAAAAGTCCTTACAAAACCCCCTATTACGAGTCATAGTCTGCAATACGAGTCATAACTAGCATCTCGTAACTAAAGGGCCTCAACATATGAAACACTAGATCTTAGTACGAAACCTCATCTTATGAGTCATAATGCTCTGTAAGAGTCATAAACTCCTTTCATAGATATGTTGATCGTGAAAAATTAAACACTGCAATCCATTATGAAACCCGGTCTATGAGTTTGAGATCCCTCTACGACTTATAAACCCCTCTTGTAGCTTACTTCTGGAGATTTCCTCCACAGTCCTCTACAAATACTCGTCTAAATCAAATAGGAGGAATTTAAGTAGTGTTACAGATATCTATAAGGAAGAGTTCTCAAAAGATTATATCAGGTCAAATTTTACTTTTCCAAATGATGCCATAATGTTGTTAATTAATGGGGTGAAGCTTTACTCTAATGTTGTAACACCTCAGAATTCTACTCTTGGGATCTAAAATTCATTGTCGCAAATACATAAGATTGAACCATATTTCAATGATCATTAATATATGTGGGGAGTGTGTTGGAAGTAAATTCGATCATGAGAGACCTCTAGTACTTAGTGTTCAAAACCTTCCTACCGAATAAGTTTTAAGCTTTTCGCATTAGATTATACAAGGGTCAACTTTAAATCACTATAACCTTTATTACACAAAGAATTACATGGCTCATGACCTACCAAATAAAATATCTTTGAATCAGATTTACAATGCCACCAATTTTGCCTCATTTGGTGTTCGGAGCAAAATGTTATTAGTGTTTTACTATGGACTGCCAGTGTAAAGTGAAACGACGATCCTGACTGATGGACCGTGGTTTGAATGACTACCCATCCTGTTAACTCGTGGAATGACTTCCGCATGTCCATTTTGAGTTATTGCATATTTAGTGATATAAGTTATTGTTACTAATTTTTATTTATAATGTCTATTTCACAAAATAATAGTATTTTCAATATCTAATTAATTATTTTTTCATTCATGAATTACCAACAAAAATGTTTTCTCTTAAAAATTGTTTGTGTCATGCATGTTTCATTATAGAAATATGTAAACAAAATATATTTCTAATACAATTTTAATATATTAACATATAATTTAATTTAAATAGTCCTTGTATTTTTAAAATTAATATATAATATTTTTTGACATAATTAAATAAAAGAAATAAATATGAACGACATAAGCAATACATTTTGAATTTAATATATTATACATTAGGCATGTGTTGGCACTTGGTAAATGTATAAATAAAATATTTTTGATACAACAATACATTTTAGCGCCATTTACAAAAAAATAAAAAAATTGTAATGCATTTTATACGATACATATTATTGGCATGTTATAATACAATTGATTAATATATAATTAAAATATTTTTAATACAAATATATTATAAGTATTTTCCATGAATTTTAAATATTTCAACACTAGTTAAATTAAGTTTGTTGTTAGAAATCTATTATATTTATTGAAATAACTATAATCAAATTTATAAGAGCACATAATATTGAATTTGAATTGTATTACAACTACCTTATATTTAATATAATTTTTGTCACGATCCAAGCCTAGGGCCTAGACGTGACCAACGAATGGGGAACCCAAAGGAACCCCAAACAAGCGTTATAGCATATCATTACACGTGCTTGGTCGTGGAAGAAATTAAATAACAATGAGAAATAAGCATAAACTATGGGATTGGGACTCAAGATAAGCCTTCATATCATAACATCAAGATACAAGAGAGTCAAGACTCGTAACATAAATACATAACATGTCCAACAACACTTATACTACATAGAAAAGCGCGAGGGCCAAGACAAGCAACTGGGCTCAACCTCATAGTCAATACATAACCAAAACAAAGCTAGTCTTAATATATATCAAGAGTTTATAAGAAATGTCCCCAAAGTGGAGGACTGACCAACAAGCTTGTAGGACAATCGAACTAGCCATGTGGAGGAGGAGGATGATCAATCGATGCTCCGGTTCCTACATTGTGACATCATGAAGGCATAGTGTATGCGTTAGTACGTTTAAATGTTCTAAGTATATAGGATACAATGGAACAAGAGGTAGGCAACGTAGACAAAATGCATAATCATAGGCAATGAGTAGCATACTAACAATATGACATGTATGAATGATACTTGAAGTAAAACATACTTATGTAGAACATAACATATGTGTAAGAAGAGACCATTAAACTAATGGTGGATCGTCACAGGATATCACCCTTGATGATTGAGGTACAAACCGCATCAATAAGTTGGTAGAACATCGCACCCTACCACCCGTGGTGCGGGAGTACAAACTCCCCGATAGGTTGGTGGATCGTTGCACCCTACCACCCATGGTGCCGGAGTACAAACCCCTCGCAAGGTTGATGGGTACAAACACTCCACAAGGTTAATGGATAGTCGCACTCTACCACCTTTGGTGCTTAGTACAAACCCCCCAATAGGTTCTCAAGGTACGAACCCCTTGACAAGGTTACCCAGTGCGCAACCCCCGAGTAAGGCATGATCGCGTTCCAACTCTATATAGAGAATACCATATACATACATT
The DNA here is from genome assembly GCA_025774065.1 of Solanum ossicruentum. Classification (NCBI taxonomy): domain Eukaryota; kingdom Viridiplantae; phylum Streptophyta; class Magnoliopsida; order Solanales; family Solanaceae; genus Solanum; species Solanum ossicruentum. The sequence continues at coordinate 11,047 of JAOTQR010089266.1, forward strand.
CACTTCATCACCATATAGTCCTCATATACATTTCATCATCATTCCCTCATCATATCATTATCATATAGTTATGCAATTATTAAGACATGCATTGGACCTTCAATTCCTCAAGAAAGCATAACCATACATTTTATCAAACACTTAGAGTGTGTGTAGTGCTAGTGTAAAACCATGCAATCGAAGAGTAGAATAATGCTATAAAATTCAATGTAAAACCTTCAATAGATACTTTCTAACACTCTCAAACAATATACATCAAAACACTTCATCAAACAATATACATCAAAACTCTTCATCAAATCTTACAATAGTCCTTGGTTTCATAGCTCAAAACATAGCAAAAACAGTCAAAATTTCATAAACTCCAACATAGTGTACAGTGATTTTCATAATAAATAAGATCCATGAGTAAGTCATCTTTAAGTCATGCAAATTAGGGTAAAAGGAGACTGGGGTATCAGGGATGAAAGGAACCCATGAAAGAAACCCACATACCTTAGTTTTGTAGAGTAACTTGAAGAAGATTGAAGATGGAGAGTTGAAGCTTGAGAGGAAATCCTTAGATCTAGAGAGTATTTTAGGACTCGAAGTTTGAGTGAGTATTAGGGAATATTTAGAATGCTATGAAGGTTAAAAATGTCTAACTATAGGTATTTTCACTTTTAGGAACACTTAGGCCCAAGACTCAAAAGTCTTGGACCGCAAGAAAAATAATAGGGTAGAATTTACACAAGTCTACGTCATGGACCTATCGCGAAGACCAAGTTTATGCATGTCCGCAATAGTTGCATATCGCAGCACAATTGCTGACCGATTCTAGAAATTGAAATTTTGGAAATTGGAAATTGTGATTTGATTGCTCTAAATTCAAGGTTAGACCCATATCCCACTCAAAGTGACCACCTGATCAAGAATATGAAGTCGGATTTCGATATCCCTCATGGATTTTGAGATATATGTAAATTACGATTCCCGGACACTTCTGAGGCACATTTTTGGGCACTTTTTGGGATTATTACAATATCTCTCCCTTGGGAATATTCCTCCCCAAATGTCAAAGAGACGTATATGACTTTTGGCAACTTTGGGTCGTCTTCAACCTTTCTCTAATCATCCTAACCTTCTCAAGAGCTTCCAAAACCAAATCTGGTCCTAACAAGGCCACCTCACCAACCTCAAACCACCCCACCGGTGATCTACAACATCTATCATAGAGAGCCTTGAGAGGAGCCATACCGATGCTAGAATGATAGCTATTGTTGTAGTCAAACTTAATCAACGGAAGATGATCATTCCAACTACCTTCAAGCTCCAACACACAAGCTCTAAGCATATTGTCAAGGGTTTGGATGGTCCTTTTGGCTTGGCCATCCATTTGAGGGTCGAAGGCCGTAGAAAGCTTAACTCTAGTGGCAAGACCCCTTTGGAAAGATCTCCAAAAATGTGAGGTAAATTGAGCACCACAATCTGATATGAAGGACAAAGGAATCCCAAGCAACCACACCAAGTCATGGATGTATAAACTTGCATAAACTTCAACCCAATATATGGCCTTAATCAGTAGGAAATGAGCCAAGTTTTTCATCCTATCAACCACAACCCAAATGGAATCAAAGCCTTTTCTAGTCTTGGGCAACCCAACCACAAAATTCATATTAATCACTTCCCACTTATAAGTAGGAATCTCTAAGTCTTGGGTTAGGCCACCCGATCTTTAATGCTCGGCTTTGACTTGTTGACAACTATGACAACCGAAAATGAATTTGGTAATGTACCTTTTCATACCTCCCCACCAATACACCTCTCTCAAGTCTCTATATATTTTGGTGGAACTGGGGTTGATAGAATAGGAAGAGTTATGGGCCTCATCAAGGATCTTTTCTATCAAGCCATCAACACACAGTACACACAACCTACCTTGATACCTAAGGGAACCATCTCCCCATTCGGAGAAAACCTACACGTTGCCCTCTTTCACCAAGGCCTTGAATTCTACCAAGGAGGTATCAAGATCTTGTTTTGCTATCACCTCATCAACAAAAGAAAACCTAGAACCATCCACAACAACGATATCACAACAACCAACCTCCTCCAACCTAACCCCCAGTCTAGCCAACTGATGTACTTCCCTAGCCATCTCCTTCTCATTACCATCCACATGAGTTAGGCTACACATGGACACCCTGCTCAAGGCATCTGCCACCACATATGCCTTACCCAGATGATAATGCCGACTCATATCATAGTCCTTCAGAAGTTCTAGCCACCTTCTTTGTCTCAAGTTGAGATCTTTTTGAGTGAAGACATATTGGAGGCTCTTATGGTCGGTGAACACATCAACATGCACCCCATACAAATAATGTTGCCAAATTTCAAAGCCAATACTACGGTGGCCAAACAAAGATCATGAGTAGGATAGTTCTTTTCATGCACTTTGAGTGGTCTAGAAGCATAGGCTATCACCTTATGATTTTGCATTAGCACACAACCCAAACCAACTCTAGAAGACTCACAATAAACCACAAATCCCTCAAGCCCATCCGGTAGTGACAATCTAGAAGCGGACACAAGCTTATGTTTCAAGATTTGGAAGCTCCTCTCACATTCATAGGTCCATATAAACTTAGCCTTCTTTGAAGTTAATTTTGTCATAAGGGAAGCAGTAGAAGAGAACCCATTCAAAAACGTCCAATAATAGCCTGTTAAGCCTAAGAAGCTCCTAATGTCTTATGGGATCAATGGTATAGGCCAGTTTCTAATCACATAGGTCTTCTCAGGATCCACTTTGATACCGTCCCGCAAAAACCATATGCCCTAGGAAGGCAACCGCCCTCAACCAAAATTCACACTTTTTATATTTAGCATATAATTTCTGTTCCCTCAATCTTTGCAACAACCCTCAAATGAGCCCTATGCTCCTCCTCAGCATGAGCATATGTAAAAATATTATCAATGAATACCACAACAAAAGAATCAAGGTAGGGTTTGAAAACCCTTTTCATAAGTTCCATGAAATGGCCAGTGCATTGGTCAACCCAAAAGACATCACAAAAAACTCATAATGCTCATATATAGTCCGGAAGGCCATCTTGGGAATATCACAATCCCTCACCTTCACTTGATGATATTCCGACCGAAGATCAATCTTAGAGAAATGGCAAGCCCCTTGCAACCGGTCAAACAAATCATCAATTCTCAGAAGAGGATATCTATTATTGATGGTGACCCTATTGAGTTGTTGGTAGTCAATACACATCATAAGGGACCCATCCTTCTTTTCCACAAACAACACCAATGCACCCCAAGGTGATTGGTTAGGTCTAATGAACTCCTTCTCCAATAAGTCCTTCAATTGCTCCTTCAGCTCTTTCAACTCTATCGGGGCCATACGGTAAGGGGGAATAGAAATGGATTGAGTATCAGGGAGAGGTCTATGCCAAAATCTATTTCTCTTTCGGGAGGAACACCAGGAAGGACATTTTGGAAGACATCAAGAAACTCATTTATAATCAAAACCCTCTCTATGGGAAGGACTTTCAACTCTACATCCCTAAGCCTTATAGGATGATAAAGACACCCCTTAGAGATCAACGTACAAGCTTTAATGCAAGAGATAAATCTATCCTTGACCACTACATCTTTACTATCCTACTCAAGGAGGGGTTCATTTGGGAATTGGAACTTGACTCTACGGGTTCTCTAATCAATAGAAGCGTAGTATACATGCAAACAATCAATCTTAAGAATAATATCAAAATCAACCATGTCTAACTCAACAAGATCACAAGGCAATATTTTATGTAAGATGTAAATAGGAGAGCTTATAAAAACTTTTCTAGTAACAATAGATGCACCAATAAGAGTACACACCTCATATGACTTATTTAACAACTCAGGGTCAACATGGAATGTTTTGGCAACAAAAGGGCAACAAAAGAAAGAGTAGCACCTAGATCAATCAATGCATATACATCAAAGTCAAAGATTTTCAACATATCGGTAATGACATGGGGACCTTATCCACCCCTTGCCTCCCATGAAAAGCATGAAACCAATTGTGCCTTGGGGCACCCTCTAGTAGGCCACCTCTCCCCAAAGGAATAACATTAGCACCTTGTGGACGAGCCCCTTTTCCTTTATTGAGATTTTATGGGCAATCCACATTTTTTCGACCCACTTCCCCACAACCAAAGCATGCATTAGTATCTCTCAAGCATGTACCTTTATGATCCTTACACACCTAGGAAAAACCTTATTACAAACCACAATATCAACACCTTGGGTCCTTGGGAAGTCATTGGCAAATCACCTATTAGAAGCATGAGAGGACCCCTGGCCTTAGTTGATGCTGCCACCTTTATGGAAGTTCCTTTCGAAACGGGCTCTCTTAGTCTCATGACCCCTCCTCTTCCTCAATTTCTCACCTTCCGTTTTCTCGGTATAGTTCATCAAACGTGACAAGTCCATGTCACTAATCAACAAGGGGCACTGACACTCCTCACTAACAAAGTCATACATACCCATCACAAATTTGTTCATCCTAGATCTTGAGTTGGCCATCAAATGTGGAGCATATTTCAAATGTTGGTTGAACTTGGGGGTGTACTTCCTCACACTCATGGACCCTTGTCTGAAATTCATAAATTCAACATAATAATCTTCCCTAAGTTCAAGAGGAAAGAACCAATTAAGGAAGACCACCTTGAACTCCTCCCAAAGCACCACATAGTTGACTTCCTTTTCCTCCTACCATTAGTTGTACCATATTTGTGCTACCCCTTTGAGTTGGTAAGCTGTCAAGTTTATCTTATCATTTGGCCTCATAACAATAATAGATAAAATCTTGTAAACATCATCAACGAATTCTCGAGGGTCCTCACTTACCTTTGACCCATGGAATTTCGGGGGATTAATTCTCATGAAGTCTCTCACCCGAGAGGCTAGTGTAGGAGCATGAAAGGCTTGGGCCCTTTGATTGGCTTGATTTGCCATCACTTGTGCATGTATGGTAAGAGCATCCCTTAACTCTCTATTGGCTGGTTGCTCCTCGGGGGGTGTGGGCTCATCTCCCTTTCGTGTAAGGCATGATCTATCATAAAAAGGAATAAGCATTAGGGGAGGGAAGATTACTCCCACTCTATAGCATGACTTAGAATATGAAAAAGCGAAACAATTCCTAAAACATCTCATAGCCTCCTACTCATAGTTGTAGTGCATAACACAACCATGAATAGGATACTAATCAACGTGGTGTGTTGGACTTCGAGGATCTCACAACCTAGTGCTCTGATACCATCTTTGTCACGACCCAAGCCTAGGGGCTAGATGTGACTGGCGAATGGGGAAGTTGAAGGAACCCAAAACAAGCCTCATAACATATCATTACACATCTTTGGTCATGGAACCAATTAAACTGACAATGAGAAATAAGCATAAACATGGGGATTGGGACTAAGGATAAATCTGCATATCAAAACATCAAGAAACAAGCGAGTCAAGACTCATATATTAGACACATAACATGTCCAACAACAACTCTACTATATAGGTAAGGGTGGGGCTCAAGACAAGTAACCGGGCTCACACTCATAGTCAATACATAACCAAAGAAAGGTAATTTCAAGAGTTCATAAGAGAAATCCCCGAAAGAGAGGACTAACCAACGCACTTGTAGGACAATCGAACTAGGCACGTGGAGGATGATGATGATGGTGCTCCAGTCCCTACATGGTGACATCATGTAGGCATAGATTATGCGTTAGTACATTTGAATGCACTAAGTATGTAGGATGGAATGCAATAAGAGGTAGGTAACGTAGACAAATTGCATAATCATAGGCAATAAGTAGCATACTAGTAATATGACATGTATGAATGATACTTGAAGTAAAACATGCTTATATAGAACATACCATATGTGTAAGAAGAGACCATCAAACTATTAGTGGGTCATCACACACTACCAACCTTGGTGATTGAGGTATAAACCCCGTTAATATGTTGGTGGATCATTGCATCCTACCACCTCTGGTGCCAAAGTACAAAGCCCCGATAGGTTGGTGGATCATCGCACCCTACCACTCATAGAGCTATAGTACAAACCCCTTGATAGGTTGGTAGATGGTTGCACTCTATCACCCATGGTGCCGGAGTACAAAACCCCCGATAGGTTGATGGGTACAAACTCCCTACAAGGTTGATGCATATTCGCACCATACCACCCATGGTGCCTGAGTACAACCCCACTGATAGGTTATTAAGGTACAAACTCCTTGATGAGATTACCCGATGCGCAACCCCCGAGTTAGGCACGGTCACATTCCAACACTACATAGAGAATACCATATACATACATTCACTTTATCATCATATAGTCCTTATATACATTTCATCTTCATATCATCATCATATTTTTATCATATAGTCATTCAATTCATAAGATATGCATTGGACCTTTAATTCCACAAGAAGCCATAACTGGACATTTTATCAAAAACATAGAGGGTATGTAGTGCTACTGTAAAACTATGCAATTCAAGAGTTGAATCATGCCAGAAAACTCAATGTAAAACCTTTAATATATATTGGTAACACCCTCAGAAAATATACATCAAAATTCTTCATTAAATCTTACAATAAACCTTGGTTTCATAGCTCAAAATATAGCAAAACAGTCATAATTTCATAAATACCAACAAAGTGTTATGTGGTTTTCATAATAAATAAGGCTCATGAGTAAATAATCTTTAAATCATGCAAATTAGGGTAAAAGGATACTTGGTCATCATGGGTAAAATGAACCCATAAAAGAAACCACATACCTTAGATTTGGTGAGGAAGTTAATGAATAATGAAGATGTAGACTTGAAGCTTGAGAGGAAATCCTTCGATATGGAGAGGGTTTTGAGACTTGAATTGAGGAGGAGAAATATTGGCTAAGTGTTTGAGAGAGTATTAGGGAATGTTTAGAATGATATGACAGTGAAAAATGGCTAAGTATAGGTATTATCACATTTGGGAACACTTAGGCCCAAGACTCAAAAAGTCTTGTACCGCAACAAAAATAATTGGGCAGAATTTACATAGGTCTGCATCGCGTACCTCTCATATAGACCAAGTTTACATATGTTCATGATAGATACACTTCATGGCACTATCATGGACCATTTTGGAAATTTAAACTTGTGATTACTCTAAATCTAGGTTAGACCCATTTCCCACTCAAAATAACCACCTGATCAGAAATATGAAGTCGAATTTTTGATGTCGCTCATGGATTTTGAGATATTTGGAAATTATGATTTCGAGCACTTCCAACGCATATTTTCGGGCACTTTTTGGGATCGTTACAATTTTTGTACAACAATAATAATTTCAAAGCTTTTGACAAATTCGTTCTATTGAATCACCACTGCCGAACTGATGTCAAAAATACTAGTAGCTCCAACCAACAAAAAAATCATTCACCAGGTAATACATCAACCCACAGATAGCTACTAAACTCCATTTTTTCAATTCTTTTCGGGTGTGCATGGATAATATGGCTCATATTGATGATAGCAAGAAGGAGTTGGTGAGGGACATCTATTGTTTGGATAGGTTGGATGTTAGATTAAATGAGGCTGAAAATGGTGATGTGGTGGTAATAAATGGTACAAAGTCCTCCTTGATTCAAGAATCCAAATTAAAACAAGATCTTAACCCCGCTTGGGTGGAGTAGAAGTCATTGGTGAAATATGGCAAAGTGGATGTTTGCTTCTAAAGGTCAGATGGCATTCCTATGTACCAAGTAGGTTGTTTGTACCCAACATCGATGACTAAAGAAATTTGATTTTGAAAGCGGCCTTTAACTCCTCTTATTATATTCTCCCTAGCTCTACCAAGATAAAGAAAGATTTGAGAGAAACGTATCTGTTGGGTGGTAAGAAGAAAGACATTGCAAAATTTGTGAGTGGATGTAGTTCCACATAAGTCAAGGCCGGGTGGTTTGACCCAAGACATAGAGATTCCTACTTGGAAGTGGGAATAGATCAATATTGACTTTGTAATTGGGTTGTCGAAGATTAGAAGGAATTTTGGGTTATCATTGGTAGAATGACGAAGTCAGGTCACTTCCTATCGGTTAAGGCAACTCATTATGCCGAGAATTACACCAAGTTGTATATTGATGAATTTTTAAGGCTACATGGGATACTATTGGCTGTCATTTTAAACTATGGTTCTCAATTAATATCACATTTTAGGAGGTATCTCCAAAAAGGCCTTCACAGTAAAGTTATGTTTGGCATAACATTTCACCCTCTAATGGATGGCCAAGCAAAATGGACCATTCAAACTCATGAGAATATAATAAAGGCTTGTGTATTGGAGTTTAAGGGTAGTTGGGATGAGAATATTCCATTTATAGAGTTTGGTAATAACAATTGCTACCACTCCATAATTAGAATGGCCCCTTTTGAAGCTTTGTATGGGAGGTGTTATAGATACCCCATTGGTTTGTTTGAAGTTAAAGAAATGGATTTTTTGGGTCCGAATCTAGTTATGGAAGTTTTAGAAAAGGTGAGGATGATAAGGGAGAGATTAAGAGCTGCTAAAAGTTGACAAAGGTCGTATGCCAACAATAGAAAGAGAGAACTTGAGTTTGAAGTTGATGATTAGGTGTACTTAAAGGTCAACCAATGTAGGGAATGGTTCATTTTTATGATAAAGGGAAATTAAGCCTTAGATATGTAATGCCTTATTGGATCATGAGACATATGGGTAAAGTTGCATATGAATTAGAGTTGCCCATGGGAATGAGTATGGTTCATCAGGTTTTCCTTGTCTCTATGTTGAGAAATTGTATTGGGGACCCTTGTTCCATTGTGGCCTTGGAAGTTATGAATGTTGAAAAGAACTTGGATTCTAAGGAAGACCTGTAAAAATATTGGATAGGCAAGTCAAGAGCTTGAGGAACAAAGACGTACGCTTCGTCAAAGTCCTTTAGAGAAGCAAGCAAGTCAAAAATGCTACTTGGGAAACCAAAGCGAATATGAACAAGCGATGCCCCTATCTCTTCCATTCAACTCAAGCTTGAGGAACTGGGACATACTCCAATTACGAAACTCTTTTCCTTGCATTCTCATGTCATCTATGTATGGTTATGTGATTTTGAGGTTGCATTGTAAATGTTATTTGAAGCATCATTTAAGGATTTTCATTGTGCATATGTTGCATTTGTTATATGATACATGTATTCCATTCTTAGAACTTGTCATAGCAACATTCGGGGATGAATATTCCTAATGGGGAGATATTGTAAGACCCCACCTGTAAGAAGGATACAAATGCAAGAAAATATGTTCTAAAAACTTTCTAATTATCTACTATTACGAAGGGTCACATAGGCCATAAGTCGTTGCATGACTCTTAAGTTGGTTCATTGAACCTGGGGTAGACGGTGAAATTTGGGGTTTACAGGGACTAGACCTATGACTTATCAGATGGCCTGTTGAAAGACTTACAAGCTGTAAGTTGTGTTGTGGATTTTTTGGTTAGACAATAGTTTTTGAATGTTCAAAAGTAATAGTAGGTGAAGCTTTTTCTACGGCTCATAGACTAGACCACGACCCATAAATGGGGTTCTGTGGTCCCATCCATCAAGGTAATCAAAGGGGTAGTTTTGACATTTTTTATTATTTAAAGCCTAAACTACAAAAATTTACCCATCAAAGGACCCCTTAACAACATAAACAACCCTAATCTATTCATTCATTTCCATTCCAAAAATATTCGAAGTCCCAAAAACCTCTCGTGCCTGCTCGTAGAGCTCAAGCAAGAACGCCAAGCAAGGGTTTCAGTTTCTTCATCACCAAACCATATTTTTCTTCATTAAAAACTAAGTTATGTCAGTTTGATTTTGGAGACCTTTCCTTCACAAGCTCAACCATTCTTCCACTTCTTTGTGATTCCTCCAAGTTATGGTGTTACGTGAAAATTTTATGAAGCCTTTTATATGATGATAATATGAAGTATTTAATAATGATATGCTTTTTTATATGATTAAACATTTAAAACACACATGAAGTCTATGATTTATATGAGGGTTTGATGATGTCCTAACCATCGTTTACTACCTTTTGGTGGGTTGTTTGAACAATGAATAAGAGATTTCCTTTTTTTTAACTACCATGGAATTTACTCATGATTTGCATGATTTGAAAGCTTGTGTGTGAACACACTATGATTTGAATGAATATGTATACCAAGCTTCTATGATTGTGGAGCTCTTATGGCATGTTATGTGAAACCATGAATGATATGAATTTTGAAAGGGCTATTATGCATTTTATGAAACATGAAAATATTGTGAATGTTATGAAAGTTATGAAGCCCTACATTGATGTTAAGAAGCTTTAGTTTTGATGTGCCACTCTATGAACTGTAATGATATTATGATGCTTTGTGTATTATGTCTATTAGTATGATTTGAGTATTCTATGAGATTGTGACCTAGCATCGAGTAGAACTTGGTAGATAACCATTATCCCATAACGATATTGCCACCATAGGTTTATGAGTAAGCTAGTGGATCCATATAACTTAATTTGCATGATTGACCAAATTAGGTGGGATCCCGTATAACACATGTGAATAAAATACAAAAATGGTTGGTGTTCCCATACAGATAGTAAGATATGTATACCGAAATGGGTGATATTCCTGTAACGTGATTATGAAGAACTTTTTGAAAATGATGAAGTTCCCATAAGGTGAGTGTTTGGTTTATCATGGCAAAGTAGACCACTCCTAGTCCTTGTGGAGTGAATATCGAGATTCTACATAGTAGCTCGCTTCGTTGTATATGTAAGTTATGGTCCCTACCCTATTATATACGATATGTCATATGATTGGATGATTACTTATGTATAGTTTTACTATAGCATTGAGCAAGCATGACATATTGAGCTTATATCCATTGATTATGATTATGCATATTGTTTAACTGTGGCTTATGCTCCTTGTTGCATTGCACCCTGCATACTTAGTACATTCTAATTAGTAACACATTCTTTTTGCCTATGTAATCTCACCAAGTAGGAATCAGAGCTCATTTCCATCCTCCTCCTCCACACGACTAGACATTCCGGTTGAAGATTGCTTAGTTAGTCATCTATATTCAAGGACAACATTAACTTACATTCATGCTTTTCTTAGACTCATTTATTTTTAGATACTATTTTTGAGGGTAAGCCAGAGAGATGTCTTGTCCCCTATTCCATTCATGATTTAGAGGTGTTGTTGGATATAATTATTTTACATATGCTATGAGCTTGACTCTTATGTTTAGTAATTATGAAAAAATCCCTTAGACCTTATTCCCCTTATGTTCTTGTTGTATGTTGATGTTGAGATGGAAGTCCTTACTCCCTAATGCCCCATAGCGTGTGTCCTACCTACATGCCCCTTAGAAATTATTTGTTATGTGATCTATGTTTGCCTTTTTCCCCATAGCATGAGTCCAAAGTTCTGCTTCTCCAGCAATTATTTTCTACTTATATAAATATTTTCCTATGCTTCCGCAACTAAGGATGTGCTATGAATGCTTTTGAGACTATTTTGGGTTTCCCTCGAGTTCTCCATTTTCTCGTGTCACATCTGGTCCATGGGCTTGGGTCTTGACAAGCTTGGTATTATAGGGCTATGTTTGTGAAAGGTCCTTGGGAATTCAACACACCGCGTCAAGTAGAGTCTTGTTCATAATTGTGAAGCATGTCATAACTGTGAATATGAGGCTACGAGGCATTTTAGGAAAAGATTCACTTGTTAATACTCTATCTCCTACTTCAGATTTCAGCTAAGGTTTCCTATCTCTAATGGGTAGTCTTTTGCTTTTCTAGATCATGCCACCAATAAGATCAACACAAAGATCTCCTACCCCCGAGGGTGAACTAGCCTCTCTGCCCCACAAGCTCACCGATTCAAGTAGAACGAGAAGAAGTCACCTATGCTGAGTACCAAATGTTGTCAATCTTTTGGCAAAGGCTATGGCCAATCAAGGAGTTCATGCTCCCACTCCATCTTCAAGAGTGAGGGATTTCACAAGGATGAATCCCCCAGAATTCTATGGATTAAAGGATGAAGAAGACTCCCAACAGTTCATCGATGAAGTATATAAAGTCTTGGCTATCATGGGAGTGACATTGGAAGAGAAGGCTGAATTAGTGACCTACCAACTCAAGGGCCTTTCTCAAGTATGATATAATTAATGGAAGATGGAGAGGGTGGATGATGCGCCCATTCCATAGGAGGAATTCGAAGATGCCTTCCTAGATGACTTCTTCCTAATTAAGCTAACGGAAACAAAGTTGACAGAGTTTATGAATATTAAGAAAAGTTCTATGACTATGAGAGAGTATTCCCTTAAGTTCAACAACCTCTCCAAATTTGCTCGTCATTTCATTGCCCACACTCGGGCAAGGATGCATAAGTTTGTGTCGGGTGTGTCTGACTTGATCAATGAATAATGTCATGCCGCCATGCTCATTGGGGATATAGAAATATCTTTGCTCATTACATATGCTAAACAACATGAAAGAGAAAAACTTTGAAAAAGAAGAATGGGGAAGTCCAAAAGGGCTTGACTTGACCTAGGTTTCAAAAGAGCCAAAGGAAGTCGTTTCCAACAAGGCCACAAATTCCAAGGCAAAGGGTCCTCGAATGCCCATGGCCAAAGATTTGCCAATGATAGGATCTCCTCTGACGGGTACTTAGAAACTTCAAGTTTCTGGAATTTTATGTGATTAGAAATTACGACTTGTAGAATTTTCCACGAACTGTAAAAGGCTCTCGTAGAGCATAAAGCTCAGTCACCTATGTTTCAAAATCCATCAATATGGACCCCATATGACTTTTTTCAACTTATTCTACAAATATTGAAGTATTATGCACACAGCCATATGATTCAAAACCCAGCAACCAACACCGCTACATGATAGTCAATATATATACCAAATCAAAAATTTATAAGCATGCTTTCCCAACCCTTTCGACCTTGTATTAATGAATTAACATTAAAATTATGAACACATGCCATCACTCACCGAATTCCAAACACATAATCGATTTATTTCACATGTTTAGGGATTACATGGGTGTCACACATCATCCAAAACACACTACAAGGCAACTACACCAAATTTTGATCCTAAACACATGTTTCAAGAATGGGCCACCATAATACATCAATCATATCAATCGGGATACATGGGTTCGTGTCTAAATTTGCCATACTCGACAAACATTTTCAATCTAACCATAAAATAATTGGCTAATCAATGGTGTTTGAAGGACTAAAAACTTCTAAAGTTAAGTGATTGAATTGTAGAAATTAAAGGAGGTAATGAGACTCTAGAAACCCTAGGCTGCAGGCAAAGCTTGCTGAAAAGTGGTAGTGGTGCTGCCGTTGGTGGTTGGAACGATTTGCAGTGGGGTATGGACAGGCATTTTTTGTAATTGGGTTAAGAAATTGGGTCAAAATATTTTGACCCCATTATTTATAGTTTGACCATGTCAGTAAAAAATTAATGAGCACAAACACTACGAAACCCCGATTAAGAGTGGTAGGTTGTTTCACGACCCATAAATCACAATTTTGTAGAATTTCCAAACCCCATATTTAAGAACTGGGTTTCACAAACCAGTCTACAAGTCATAGAATGAAGTATGACTCATGAAGTAGGTCATAGAAACCCCAACACTTAATCAAAACTAAGAAAAATTACATGGGGTCCATAAGCCCTATTCACGATCTATAGTATTGTATCTAGGTCGTACAACTAGTTCATGGGTTGGAGTGCATAACCGTTTGCTCACTAGAAGTGTCTACAAGATAGTTTACAGTTTGTAGAGTGATGTACGACCCATACAACCACTCGTAGAGGCACTTCATGATGCCTTTTCAGCTAAGGATGGCCGATTTAGCCATGTACCTATACATTCTTTAAAGAACACACTGTTACAGTATATGCAACAAAGCCAATTTCAAAATTTACAACCAAACTGCAAAGAAGAAAACTATCTACAAGTCAAAAAGCTAACAATAAAGATACAACTATAACTATTACATCAAAAACATTGGGTTCTCACAAGTAGCGCCTACTTTATTTTTGTGGCACTACTTGGACAACATGGCTACTCAGGCATCATCAAGTTCCCAAATATCATTCTTCATATCATTTAACCTCTTCATAGACTGACAATTATTAAAGATAACTTCTTCATAATTTAATTTAAAGCTTAGTTGAGTAATTTCTATATCTAATAGTACTCGACCAATGGTTAGGAATGGCCTTCCCAAGATGATTGGGATGTCGAAGTCGACATTGTAATCTAGGATCATAGAGTCTGCAGGGAATATGACTTTTACAACTTTAACCAGCACATCAGCAAGTATTCCCACATGGTTCTTGAAGATACAAGATTAGACATTAACAACCACATGCTCATCGAAATAGGGGCTCCCAGTCATAGCTTCTTGAAGATCGGAAGGGTCATTAGATTAATGTTGGCACCAAGATCATAGAAAGCCCTTGCTAAATCCATATCCCCAATGGCATAGGGTATGGTAAAAGTGCCAGGATCTTTTCGCTTTTGAACCAAGGACCTTGTAGCAATTGCACTGCAATATTGACGCTCTTAGTCTTGACTCACAATATGTTTCCTCATAACCAGGTTATTCATGTACTTTTGGATACGCTAGTATCTTCTCTAACGCCTCAATGAGAGGGATGTTGATGGAGAGTTATTTCAGCTTGGAGAAAGTGCTTGAACTTATTGTCGTCCTCCTTATTCTTGATTCTTTGGGAGAAAGGGGGAGGTAGCCTTGGAATGGATTTTAGCTTCTTTGGTATATCTACAGCATCACTCACCCGTTCCTTTCCATGATAGTCTTCAGTATCCATATTAATGACCTTAATTTTCTCCTCTCAAAGATCATACTCATCAACTGGTATAAGAGGATCAATGGTACTTTTGCCACTATGAGTAGTAACCATCATGAACTACCTTTTATTCTTGGGATTCTAAAATATCTTGCTAGGCAGTATACCTCTCTGACGCTAGTTGAGTTAAGTTGACACTTTACTAAACTGTTGCTCAAGATGTTTTATGGCAAAAGAATGAGACTGGATTTTCCGATTTCATCCCCCTTAGAGTTTCATCATGTGTCTTAGCTTTCTTCAACATGAAATCAATCATCTCCTCAGCTATTGAGCTACTCACACCTGTGTCGCGATTTGATGATGGCATATAAGGACCATTTTTGTAACAATCTTTATAGCCCCAATCTTTTTTCTCTAAATTGGCCCGATTCCTATCATTATCCTCCTGGTTGTCACTGAAAGCTCAATCTCGATTAAAGTTCTGACCTTGGTTCCCTTGGCCTTGACGCTAATAGTCCTAATTAGACACTTAGGCATTTGTCCGGAAACCCCCCGTTTGATTAGAATAAAACCTGTGTCCTCCTTATAGTAGGTATCATCATACATGGGTGCTCATGGAGACTAATAGACAACTACATTTACTCATTCTTGTTTCTGCTTCATCATCACCTCCATACCTGTTTAGATTTAACAAGCTCTTGCATAATCTTTTTATCTATATTAGTTTACTCTAGACCAATGCAGATAGTGCATGAACTTTTTCTACATGCCCCGTCCTTTTTCTCCCATGAACGATTGGTCTTGACCACTCTCTCCATCCTTTTAGCAATCTTTGCAAATGTTTGATCTACAAACATGCATCCTATAATAATATCAGCATATGCATGACTATTCTCATCAATGGCAAGGCAGAATATCTCCACAAAGGCATCATCAACAATTTTGTTGTCCGAGATGCTCCTCAAGTATTTAGTGAACTGCTCCCATTTAGTACTAATTGAGTCACTAGGAAGTTGCTCAAAATTGTTGATTTGGTCTTTCAACTTGAGCTTCTGTGATCTCAGGAAGTACCTTTCAAAAAAGGCCCTCTGAAACATAGCCTAACAAGTGATCAAACTCTGCGGGAGCTCGATTAGCCATAGTGTTGCATTGTCTTTCAGACATAATGGGAGGACATAAAGTCCCAAAGCATGCATAGAAAAATTTTATGTTCCAATCATAATCTTGTAGATAAAAGCAATGTTCTGTAGAGGCTCTGCAGATCCTCTGATGGTAGGCTCATGAACAACCCATGATTCCGCAGCATCTGAAGCATGCCACTCGAAGCCACAAACTTTATGTCAGCTGGTAGTAGTTGCAATATAGTAGCTCCTGTTACCTCTATAGTCATAAAGTTCTATCGATATTGATTCCACTTATAAGAGTTGGCATTAAAGTCCTATGGCTCTGGAACAATTTCCTCAACGAAATGTGGGTTTTCATTATCGGCATTCTAATTATCATTCTGGTTTCGAGCTACCTTTTCCATGTTGTTGGCATTATCTTGGGCCATTCTTCTCAAGCTTCTCTAGATCTCTAGGTCAAACGGACTCAAGGGCATGCCTCGACTTCACTACTTGGGCATACATTGTAATTATACCCTAAAAGAAAATAAAAACAACAAAAAACTTAAAATAAGGGAAACAAGGATTAATTCCTGATGTGCTGTCAAAATGCAACACATTTGTTGCCTAAAACAAGGGAGTTTGTGATTTCTTAATGCGACTTTTTATCATTTTATATGTTTTTATGTTGTTATTGCAGAAAAGATAGGTTGGCACGATTTTGGAAGAAAATTGCATATTTGTGCTGAAGTACAAGACATACTAGCCATACTCTGAATCATAGGCCAAGGTACGAGTCATAGGATGATCTTGTAGCAATAAATAGTGTGCAACATCAGAAATATACCAAGTGTACGTCAGCCATACGAGGACACTCTACGAGTCGTACATCTCACTATGACTCATATAATTGTGGTCGTAGCAAGAAACAAAGAGCTAATAGAATGGACCAAGAAATGAAGACCAAGACTACTAGAGGATCATAATAGTCGTAGCCCAATATACAACTCGTAGTAGTGGGTTGTAACAGCCAAGTCTAAAAAGGTCAAGTGCTGACTATGAGACCCTGATTACGACTCGTAGGTCACCCTAAGAGTTGTATCTGTGCGACGTACCTGCTGCCAGCTGTCTTTTCTATTTAATTTTTTGGGTCAAATTGTGAATAGTATAACTACTTAATGATAGGGTTTTAGAAAAGGGATCTCAGATATTGAATTTTTTGTAGAACACTTTGAATATTCTAAGGATTTTTCTAGGGTTTAGTGTAGATTATCATTTTTAATTGGAAGACCCACTTTTGGGGATTGCAAACCTCACATTGTACTTATTCTCCATTAATCCAAGATTGGGGTTTGCAACTTGTGGTGTTATTATTCTTCATTGTTTTGGGTAAACTCTCAACTATGTCTATACTTTCATTGTTGTTGATTTTGCCTTCTCCATGACTAGCTAAGCACCCACAAATTAGGGTTATGTGAACCATGAGTAATTGACTTGAAATTACTTAGATTTTGTACATTTCTTTTATTGGGGTTTTGCATTTATTGTTTATTTCCCTTCATTTTGATTGATTTTTAATGGTGGCCAACACTAAACCCCGCCTACTATCATGATCCCGACCAAGGTAGTGACGAATAGGAAAAACGAAGTAGATGACCGGATTCGATTGATATGTTCTTGTATAATCAACCAAACCTGACCAAAGGGAGGTTGACTGGGATAATGGGTAACAATTAGTTGGCACACCATTGTTGCTAACCAAGTTCCATAGTGAAATTCAACCTTCACCTTCACAAGAGGGCTGGAAGAACCTAAGTTACCATCCTGCATGCGAATTCCCAATTAGAGTTATGTTGTCTAGGGTAATTGAGTCAACGAATCATTGCGAACACAATTCCCATGTTGTCCCTAAATTTGAGTGTCTTCCCATATAATTAGCATAATGATTATTTTTATTTTGATATTTGTTCTTAAATAACAACCCCCTCCCCCCCCGCCCCATGTAAAGATTTTAGTAATAGGTGCATAAAATTATTGATAGTGAATCTATATAGTCAAGCCCCGTAGTCCCTATGGATATGACCCTAACCTATGGTTATGTTTATTGCTTACTACAACCACTTTGTTTTTAAAGCTTGAACAACATCAAAGATTATGGCACTGCTGCCGGGGAATATGATTAGGTTCTTAACTTGATATCAATATTAGTTAGTTCAACTAGTAATTTGTAGACTCATTTGTATTTTACTTTTATTTTGTTCTTTGATGTTTGGTTTTATTTGCAGGGTATACTAGGTTGTATTCCCAATACAAGGAGCTGAGGCAATCCCTTAGCTCTGATCAATTTGGAGATCTATCGACTCTTTAGGAGAATGACTTAGGTGAATGAGGATATTATGGTTGAGGAAGCCATGGATTTGAATGATGAGGATGTCGGAAGAGAAGAGAATACACCACCAAGGGACAATAGGCCACAACTTAGGGACTTACTTAGGGACTTTAACAAAAATGCATATAGATGGAATCAATATCGCTTGAACCCTATGGCCATTAATGTTACCAGTGCTATAGTGTTTCCTCCTTTATCAGGCGACATTAGGTCCTCCGTGTCAAGTGGATTACTTCAGATGCTCCAAAACCATGGCTTGTTCACAGGGCTACCTTCATTGGATCCTCATCGTCATCTTCATAATGTCGTCTTCGTCTACAAAAGTGTCATATGGACACAAAATCTTTCTCTTGATGCAGTTGTTTTGTGGGTGTTCCCATTATCACTAACTGGTAATTCAATTGTGTGTCTATATGAGCTTCCTCTGGGTACAATAACAGGTTGTGCAGAGCTTGATAATGTTCCTAGAGAGATATTTTCCAAGATAAAAAAAGCTTACGCTCAAAGACGAATAAACAATTTTGAGCAATTTCCTAGTGATTCTATTAGTACCACATGGGTGAGATTCAAAAAATGCTTGAGGATGGTTCCTGATCATAAGATTGTTGATGATGCCTTGGTTGAAATTTTTCTATCAGGCGCTTTACGAGAAAAGTTAGGCTTGTGCCGACATGATCATGGGAGGCATGTTTCTTGACCAACCATTTGCATTGATAGCTGTAAGGATAGAGCAAGTGGATAAAACAAACAAAGCATGGGGACAGAGAGAGAGAGGTGCAATGAAGACTTCTTGTGCAGTCAACACCAACAATAAGCAAGCAAAGGTCAATGAAGAGATCATTGAACAATTTGCTAAACTTTGCCTGAGTATGGATTTGTTTTTAAAGCAAAATGAAGCAAGTGTTCAAGCGGTAGCTCACCAAAATCCTAAGGCTCATATGTATGAAGATCCATTATTTGATGAAGATACTTGCTTCGTGAGTAACCAAGCAACGGGTTTCTAGAATAACCGCCAAGGGTCCCATTCAAATTATTGTAGGCAAGGTTTCGGGAATCAAGGTCAAAACTACAACTATGATGATGCTTACCTTGGTTGCTACTCTGAAAGATAGAGAGCGCTAGATGCCGAATGGGGTAAGAGAGATGACTATAATAATGGTCCTTATATGCCGCCCCATAACCATGATGCCGTGCCAAATACATTTAGGATTTAGGAGATGTTTGAAAAGTTGTTGATAAGATCCGACCACCAAGATGAGACCTTAAAAGGAATGAAATCACACATTATAAGCATCAACCAAAAAATAGAGTCTCACTCCGTGGAGATTAAACAATTAGAACAATAATTTGGGCAAGTTCCTTCACAATTGAACCAATGCCTAAAGGGTACCTTACCATGCCATATGGGTCAAAATCCAAAGAATGATGGGAATTGCATAGAGGTTATGACTAGGAATGGAAAAAGCACCATAGATCCCCTTATGATGGTGGTTGAGGATGAAGCTTGTGAAAAGGGTATTGGTGGTGAAGTTGTGGTTGAGGGAGAAGGTTTGGAGAGTGTTAGGATGCAAAGATAAGGAGTGAGAGAGAAATAAAAAGTTAAGATGATTCAAAAACCTCCTCTTCCTTTCCCTCAAAGGCTTAAGAAAAAGGAAAAGGATAGCAAATTCAAACACTTCCTCTCAATGTTAAAGCAACTATCCATCAACATTCCCTTTTTAGAAGCCTTAGAGAAGATGCCCGAATATGCCAAGTATACGAAGGATTTGGTTACAAAGAAGCACATGTTGAGCCAAGAGCTCTCGCAAGAGCTCCAATAATATAGTGCCATTATGACCAAATGCTTTGTTCAAAAATGAGAGGACCCCGATACTTTGACCATTCCTTGCACCAGTGGTGATGTTGAATTTACAATAGCATTGTGTGACTTAGGAGCAAGTATCAATCTAATGCATCTTGTCATATTCAAAAAGCTTGGCCTAGGCACTCCTACTCTAACAAGAATGCACTTTCTCATGGCGGATTGAACCGTAGAGAAGCTAAAAAGGATACTTTTCAATGTGCTTGTAAAGGTTGATAAATTCATCTTTCCCATGGACTTCGTGATCCTTAACTGTGAGGTTGATTTTGAGGTACCCATTATATTGGGAAGACCATTTCTAGCCACTGAGAGAGCCTTGTGGATATGGATTCGGGTCAACTTTGGTTCATGGTCAATGATACAGAGGTCATGTTTGACAATCGCCAATGAATGAAACACCCTGATGATTTTAAGAGGGAAGTTTTTGCCCTTGAAGGCTTTTGATAATGAATGATGATAAAGTCGAGCCATGACATTACACAAGGCACATCTTGGGAGGCAACCCAAGTATCTTTTTATGTTTTTGGCTTGTGTTAAGTTTAATTTGGAAATTTGAATTGTTGGGTAGTAGTTTGATGCTTGTTTTGATGTGTTGAGACATTGGATCAGTTATATTATTCTAGACATTGATGTATTTTGAAGTGTGATTTGCAAGAATAGACCAAAAGCTAAAATGTTGAAGAAAATTGCATGTGAAGTAGCCTCTATCAGCTGGCATACGAGTCATAGTGAATACAATGACTCATAGTCACGCGTCGTTGAGGGAAATAATAAGGATCTAAATTTAACACTCACACTACGAGCCAACCTTATGATACATAGGGCCTATACGAGTCATAAGTATGGTTCATAGTGCGAGGTATTAATTCTAATTTTCATAAGTGTTAGGGCCTGATATGAGACTAGGTTCTATGAGTCGTAGGAAGCACTACCACTTATAGTGATGGTCTTGTTTGTCATGACCCAAGCCTAGGGCCTAGACATGACACGGTGAGTGGGGAACTCGAAGGGACCCCAAACAAGCCTCATAACATATCATCACACATAATTGGTTGCAGAAGCATACAAAAGACATATAAAAATAAATGTAAGGGCAATGGGAGTAAGGGAGAAAGTTGCATTATCATTGAAGTCAAAAGTCAAGAGTAAAGCTCATACATAGTACACACTTTATCTAACATACACTTGTAAAACATGGAAAGAGCAGGGGCTAAGACAAAGTAATCGAGCTCATCCTCATAGTCAAATATAAAACAAGATAGTATCTCAATACATAGATAAAAAAGAAAAGATATATACCAAAGTACCCGAAGTGAAGGATTCACCCACAAGCTTGTAATAACACTGACCAACCACGTGGAGGAAGAGGATGATCAACTCGGGCACCGGCTCCTACATGGTGATATCATGTAGGCAAGAGTATGCATCAGTATGTTTGAATGTACTAAGTATGGGGGATATAATGCAACAAGAGATAGGCACATAATCCAAAATGAAAGATGATAGACAATAGGCATATTATAGCAAGATGGCATGTTTGATCAATGCATAAATAAATCATGCTAAAGTATATCATGCTCATAGAGAATATCATATGTGAAGAATTAGACCAAGCAAGCTCTCCAAGGTATAAACCCCTTGGTGGTTGATGGTGGTCATACCCCATCTATGGTGACGAAGTATAAACCCCTCGCATGGTTGATGGTGGTCGCATCCCGCCATCCATGATGATGAGGTATAAACCCCTCGCATGGTTAATGATTATTGAACCCAAACATCTATGGTGACGAAGTTTAAACCCCTCACATGGTTACCTAGACTCTTTTTCCCCCGGATCAGGCATGGTCTATGCAACACTTTATATAAGATTCATCATAGGTTCTAATGCAATATTCATGTTGGGATAAATGTATACATAAGCTTATTTCATTATCGTAACATCATTCATATCACATCTCATGCTTCAGACCTTCAATTCCTCAAAAGCCATAACCGGACATTTTATCAAACACCTTGGGGGTGTGTAATGGGGGTAAAAGAGCATGCAATATAGAGATGAAATCATGCAGAAAAATCAGTGGTAAAACCTTTAATCAACACCTTACAACATCCCCAAGACATTCATATCAAAACACCTCATCAATACCAACATTAGATCCAATATTTGAAGCTCAAAACATGCTTAAACAACCATACTCTCATGTATTAAAATCACTTTGCAGTAAATTTCTCAATATACAAGACCCACATGTAAAATAAACTTTAAATCATGAATTATTAGTTAAAATAGGGTTTAGGCAGCATGGGTGGAAGGACCCAATGGTTCAACACCACAAACCTTAGCGCACCTCTATAGTGGGGCCCACTATAGGGAGATAGCGGGATAGGGGGATATTAACACAATTACTATTATATTTTCTCAATTTAACAT
>JAOTQR010089274.1:0-33740 GCA_025774065.1 Solanum ossicruentum
TTGGGTCTCAAATATGATGGACCTTGGCTGCCAATTTCCAGCTTTGTTCTTAGTTGGTTTTGGGTCCAAATGGCCAATTGGTTTGTAGTGTACTTAGGACATTTTTTAAATTCTTCTTGGACTAAAAATAAGGTCAATTTATGCTACTAATACATGGGCCAAAGTTACACCCTTAACATGGAATTTATTCATAATCGAACTTGAACAAATTCGATGTTGAACCTTGTCTCCATTTAGATAACAATTTTAAGCAAAGAAAGTAGGTGACTCACCTACTAAATTATTAAGTCATCCAATAACCTCAATTCTTTACTTAGTTTGTGGTTTATATATCCTTAATTTAGCATGAACACATATATATATCTTCGACCCTCTTAAGCATTTAGACTCACATATCGCCTATTAACACAAGATTCAAGAACTTTCAAGATTGATGCTAATTTGACCAAACCATAACATGATTCATTTACATAGAATTAGTACATGTAAAATAAGGGGTGTTACGTGAATTTACTAAGTCTAGTCGCATTCCTCATCAATGGCACCAAAATCTGGATGTCGCCCAAGTTACACCTCCTTTTTATAGGATAAAGTGGTGGCTGGCAACAAATAGAACCTAACAAAGCTTAGGAATATGTAGACTCAAGAGAATTCACCGATTTCAATTCGAATGGTTAACCATCTTACTTCTGCAAAATGTGGGTGGTGGCAATAATCAATGAAGAATATAACTAAACTATCACAAGATAGAAGCCAAATGGAAAAAAACTAGGGTATTGTGTTCCCCATGATTCCCCAACTTAATATCGCTGGATAACCTAATTCTTTTCTATTATATAGCTTGCAGGACCGTAACTTATGCTCACCAAGCCCTTTGGTCAAAGGTGAGAGGTGAATTTCACTATGTGACTTGGCCCATCTTCATAGTGTACATTACTAACCCTTACCTGTTAATCCTAGTACAACCTCCTCGTGGCCCAGTTTGATTGATTAGATGAGAACACATCAATCAAATCCTATTAATTAATCTTTTTTCTTACTTAATACTACCTTGGCCTAGTCGGTAATACTAGGTGCGTTCTAATGTTGGCCACTACTACAAAACATGTAAAATGGAGAGAGGTAATTAATACATGCATATACACCATCCAAGAATTATAAATTATCTGGTTTTACTTTGATAGTTCTTTATGGTTCTTCATGGTCCCCACAACCCTAGTTGTGGATTTAGCTACTCATGCTTTGTGTAGATGCAGGAATTATGGATTGAGATAATATAATTGAACACTTACACAGTAGAATTAAGAACAAGAACATCCAACTTTAATAAGAATCACAAGCTTCAAGGTAAAATGCAAACACAAGTTGTCTCAAAGACTCTCCAATATGATCTTAAAATTTTTTCCCTCTAAATACTAATATCTCTGACTACTAGGTGAAAACTTATGAAAAATATCCTACAAACCTATTTATAATAAGTAAGATACAAGTCCTAAATAAAATAGGAGAACTGGTCAGCACGCCATATGAAAAGTGTTTACATGTCGTATTGCATTCCACGACCCATAATTGGGGTCTCATACTCAGCTGCTAGAAAGTTGGTCTTCAACTCCATGACACCTGTCAAGACCCAAGCCTTGAGCTTAGATGTCACATAGCATATGGGGAACCTAAAGGGACCCCAACCAAGACTCTTAACATATCATTACACATCCTTGGTCGTAGAAGCAACTAAATGCAACAAGTGATAGAAAATAGGGGTAAATTGGGCTAAGGGACAACTTTCATATCATAAAAATCAAGAGTCAAGAGAGAGTCAAAGCTCATAATATTAAATATATGTCCAAAAACACCTCTAAACATAGCACTTAGCGAGGCCAAGACAAGCAATCAGGATCACCTTCATAGTCAAAATAAACAATAAAGAAAGAGAGTTGTAATACATATCGTAAGAGCATAAACATTGTCCTCGGAATGGAGGACTCAATGACTAGCTTTAGAGAGAGATTGTACTAGCCATGTGGAGGAGGATGATCAAGTGGAGCTTTGGTTCCTACATGGTAACATCATGTATGCATAGATTATACATTAGTACATTTGAATATACTAAGTATGTAAGATACAATGCAACAAGTGATAAGCATAGTAACCAAAATGCATAATGGTACAATAGAGAACATATTATCAATATGGCATGTATGATCAATGGTTAAGTAAAACATGCTTATGTAGAATATAGTACAAGGTGTAAGAAGAGACCAACATATAAAACTCATGGGTTACTAAGGTACAAACCCCCTTTGGTTAGTTGGTGAATCATCGCACCCTACCACCCCTGGTGATTGAGGTACTAACCTCTCAACCCAATTACCAAGGTACGATCCCCTTGATCTTTTGGTTGATATTCGCACCCTACTACCCCTGGTGATTGAGATACGAACCTCTCAACTTGGTTACCAAGGCACAACCCCTTGGTTAGTATCAACGTACAAACCCCTCGAAATGGTTACCCCAGCTCTTAACCCCCCAAGCAAGGAATGGTCACATTCCAAAACTATGTAAGAAAATATCATATACATATATTCCTTTCATCATCATAAAGTCATTCAACTCGTAAGACATGCATTGGACTTTAATTCCTCCCAAACACATTAACCGGACATTTTATCAAACACTTGGCGGGTGTGTAGTACTAGTGTCAAACCATGTAATTCAAGAATGTAATCATGCTAGAAAATTCAAACCATCAATAGATACTTGGTAACACCCTCAAGCAATATATGCCAAAATCCTTCATCATATCTCATAATAGATCTTAGATTCACAGCTCAAACTATGCTAAAACAATCATAATTTCATGAAACCTCAACATAGTATGTAGTGAAATTCATAATAAATATGACCCATGAATAAACCAACTTTAAATCATGCAATTTTAAGTAAAAGAAAGCTTGGGTATCATGGGTGAAAGGAGCCTATGAAAGAAACCCACATACCTTGACTTTGGAGAATCCTTGAAGAAGATTAGAGATGGAGACTTGAAGCTTGAATAAGAACCTTAAGATCCAGATGAGTTTTGGGACTTGAAATTTGGAGATGAAATATTGTATAAGTGTTTGAGAGAGTATTTGGGAATGTCTTGAATGATACAAGGGTGAAATAAGGCTAAGTATAGGTATTTTAATGCATGGGAACACTGAGGCACAAGACCCAAAGGCCTTGGACCGACTCAACAAAACTAGGCAAAAATAACACTGTGGCACGCCCTTGGCACATCTCGCCAGGGGCGTGGATCGCCACTAGAGATTGCATTTTTGTAATTTTCAAATTTTGATACGGTTACTATTTAATCGGCATAAGATTCATTCCCCACTCAATTTTACCCCCTGAACAAGAATATGAAGTCAGATTTTTTATATCGCGCATGAATTTTGAGATACATGAAAATTACAATTTCGTGCACTTCCAAGGCACATTTTTGGGCATTTTTGGGGTTGTTTCAATATCTCCCCCTTGGGCCAAATGTCAAAGAAACGTATATGAGAATAGTAATTATGAAGAGATCAGTCCTGACAAGAATGCAACAACACACAACACCATTTTCAAAATCTCAACATAAGTGTAAAATCACCATGAGCTTTGTCAATATAAACATGAATGCGTGCAAATGACTTAGGGGCTGGAACATGAAGCATGAAATCACATATAATACTTTGAATTAGTACTTTAGGCTTGAGTAGGATGCAAAAAATAGGGGTATCGCTTTTGCATATCTGCTTCAACCTCCCAAGTAGCACTTTCAACTTGTTGGCTCCTCCAAAGGATCTTAACGGAAGCAACATCCTTGTTCTTCAATCTCTTCACTTATCAATCCAAGATCTCTATTGGAACCTCTTCATATTTCATGTTTTACTCAACTACCCCCACAACCTCAAGAGGAACAATAGCATTAGGGTAACCCACACATTTCCTCAACATGGATACATGAAGCACCAGATGAACCAATTCCATTTCTCTAGGAAAATCCAACTCGTAGGCCACCTTACCAATCATCCTCATCGCCCTATAAGGACCCACATATCTAGGGCTTAGCATTACCTTCTTACAAAAATGAATCACACCCTTCAAGGGAGACACCTTCAAATAGACCCAATCACCAACCTTAAACTCAAGCTCCTTCCTTCTCATATTGACATATGACTTTTGGAGACTTTGGACTATTTCCAACCTTTCTCTAATCATCCTTACCTTCTCCATAGCATCTATAACCAGATATGGACCTAAAAAAGTGACCTCCCCAACCACAAACCACCCAACCCATGATCTACAACGTCTACCATAGAGATACCAATGCTTGAATAACACCTATTGTTATATGCAAAATCAATCAATGGAAGTTGATCATCCAAATTACCCTTAAGCTCCAATATACAAGCCCTAAGCATTTCCTCAAGTATTTGGATAGTTCTTTTGGCTTGGCCATCCATTTCAGGGTGAAAGGTCGTACTAAGCTTTACCTTGGTTCCAAGACCTTCTTGGAAGAACCTCCAAAAGTGTGAAGTGAATTGTGCACCACGATCCGATATGATGGACCATGGAACCCCATGCAACCCCACTAAGTCATGAATGTACAACCTAGCATAATCTTGAAACGACCCCAAAAAGTGATCGAAAAATATGCCTCGAAATGCCCAGAATTTTAAATTTCATATATCTCGAAATCCATGCGCGATATAAAAAATTCAGCTTCATATTATTGTCCAGGAGGTCAAAATTAGGTGAAAAATTGTCTAACCCTGATTTAAGATCGAAAGATTAGCAATTATGATTTTTCAAAGTGAGATTTCCCTAGAGGAATCCGCATCACTTTCGCGATGCGTCTCTATGTTAAAAAGTGCCTTTGTGGTTTATTCTATCCAAGACTTCTAGGTCTTGGGCGTAACTATTCCCAAACATTGTTTTAACTATACTTAGCCTTATTTCACCCTCATATCATCCTAAACATTTCCCAATACTCACTCAAACACTTAGCCATATTTTCACTCCCAAATTCAACTCCCAAACGCTCATCTGGAACTAAGGTTTTTCTTCAAGGTTCTTCTTCAAGCTTCAACTCCATATCCAATCTTCACCAAGTTCATCCCCAAGCTAAGGTATGTGTTTCTTTCATGGGTTCCTTTCACCCATGATACCCAAGCCTCCTTTTACTCAAATTGCATGATGTAAAGTTGATTTAAAAATGGTCTTGCTTATTATGATATTCACTGCACACTATATTAAAGCTATGTAAAATTGTGACTGTTTTGCTATGTTTTGAGCCATAAATCTTGAACCTATTGTAAGAATTGATAATGGGTTTTGATGTATGTTGCTTGAGGGTGTTGCAAGGTCTTGATTGATGGTTTTACAATAGATCCTCTTTTATGATTTCATCTCTATATTTCATGGTTTTATACTAGTATTACACACCCTCTAAGTGCTTGATAAAATGTCCTGATGTGGTTTCTTGAGGAGTTGAAGGTCCAAAAAATGAGATATGATATGATTGACTATATGATGATGAAATGACCTTATATATATAATATACTCTATATAAAGTGTTGCATTAGACCATACCCAATCCGGGGGGATAAGAGCCTGGCTAGTCGAGGTGAGGGTTTGTACTCATCAACCATGTGAGGGATTTGTACTTCGCCACCGTGGTGATAAGGTATGATTATCATCAATCATGTGAGGGGTTTGTACCACACGGCTAGGGTGATGGGGTGAAACCATCATCAACCAACCAAGGGGCTTGTATCTTGAAAATCTAGCTTGGTCTCTTCTACACATATGATATTCTATATGAGCATAAGTTACTTAAGCATGTTTACTTATGAATTGGTCATACATGCCATATTGTTATATTATGCCTATTGCCTATTGTTACACATTTTGGCTAGAATGCCTAATTCTTGTTTGCATTGAATCCCACATACTTAGTACATTCAAATGTACTAACACATACTCTTGCCTACATGATATCGCCATGTGGGAACCGGAGCCCAAGTTGATCATCGTCCACCTCCACGTGGCTAGTTCGATACTACTCAAGCTAGTTGGTGATTCCTCCACTTCTGGGACCTTAGTTTATGTTTCTCTTATTATGTATTGAGACATTTTCCTTATGTTCTATTATGATTATGATGGTGAGCTTGATTGCTTTGTCTTGGCGCCCGCTCTTACCTATGTATTTAGAGGTGTTCGTTGGACATGTTATGCATCTATTCTAATAGCCTTGACTATATAGTTATTGATGTCTATGACATGAAAGTGCTTTTCCTTAGCCCCGGTTGCCCCACTTTATTATCTCTTGATGCTTGTTTATTGCTTCCGCGTCCAATGATGTGTAATGATAAGTTAAGAGGCTTGTTTAGGATCCCTTCGGGTTCCCCATCCGACCTGTCATGTCTAGACCCTAGGCTTGGATCGTGACAAAGTTGGTATCAGAGAACTAAGTTGATAGATCCTCAAAGTCTAATACATCGTATCAATTAGAGTCATATTCATGGTTGTGAAGCGCACCATGGCTATGAATGAGGCTATGAGACGTTTTAGGAAATGTTTGCTTTCTTCATGTTCTAAGTCATGCTATAGAGTTGTGGTATGTTTTCCACCCCTAATGATTGTTCTTTCCTATGTTAGATCATGCCAAAAACTAGAGGAAGATGTGCCCAAACTCCCGAGGAGTGACCTAACAATGGTAACCTTCAAGATGCTCTTACTATGCTTACCCAAGTGGTGCCCAACCAAGTACAACCAGGGGCCCAAGCCCCTCATGCTAATACACCATGAACTAGGGTAAGAGACTTTAGGAGGATGAACCTCCGGTTTTCCATGAGTCAAAGGTGGATGAAGACCAACAAAAGTTCATTGATGAGGTCTACAAAATCTTGAATATCATGGGTGATGGGCCAAATGAAAAAGGCAGAGTTGGCGGCATACCAACTCAAAGGGGTAGCCCAAATTTGGTATGAGCAATGGAAGGGAGAGAAGGGGGTTGGTAATGTGGTGCTTTGGGAGGAGTTCAAATTGGCCTTCCTTAATCGGTTTTTTCCTCTTGAACTTAGGGAGGCAAACTTGGTAGAGTTTATGAACTTGAAACAAGGTTATATGGGTGTGTGGGAGTATGCTCTCAAATTTAATCAATTTTCAAAGTATGTTCCTCATTTGGTTGTCGATCCTAGGTCAAGGATGAATAAGTTTTTTATGGGGGTTTCCGACTTAGTAAGTGAAGAATGTCGATCCACCTTGCTAATTAATGATATGGACTTATCTCGGTTGATGACTTATGATGAGCAAATGGACGAAGAAAAGTTGAGAAAAAGGAAGTGTCATAAGGCCGAGAGAGCCCGTTTTGAAGGAATGTTTCAAAAGGGCACTAGACATCATCAAGGCCAAGGGCCTCCTCATGGTACTAATAGGAGGTTTGCCAATGACTTTCTTAGGCCTCAACGTGTGGGTGGAATGGCTCCTAACGATGTGTGTCCTAGTTGTGGAAACAATCACAAAGGACCATGTTTGAAGGGTTCCAATGCATGTTTTAAATGTGGGGAGCTTGGTCACAAGAGGGTGGATTGTCCAAAAAATCGTGGCAAGGTATGGGGTGCAAAAGCGGTTCCATTTGGTAGAGGTGGTCCTCAAGATGGTGCCCCAAGGCACAATTGATTTTATGATCTATATGGGAGGAAAGGGATTGGTGAGGTCCCCGATGTTGTTATCGTTATATTGAAAATCTTTGACTTTGGTATGTGTGTTTTGATTGATCTGGGTACCACTCTTTCCTTCGTTACTCCTCTTTTTGCGAAAAAGTTTCATGTTGTTCCTGAGTTGTTACATGAGTCATATGAAGTATCTACTCCTATTGGTGCCTCTATTATTGCTAGGAAAGTTTATAGGAGTTGTCGTATTTGTATTTTGAATAAGTTGTTGCCTTGTGATATTGTTGAATTAGACATGGTAGACTTTGATGTCATTCTTGGGATGGATTGGTTGCATACATAGTATGCTTCCATTGATTGTAGAACCCATAGGGTCAAGTTTCAATTTCCAAATGAACCCGTCCTTGAGTGGGAAAGTCAAGATTTAGTTTCATTCCATTGATTGTAGAACCCGTAGGGTCAAGGGTAGGTTCATTTCGTGCATTAAAGCCCATAGGTTGATTTCAAAAGGGTGTTTGTATCATCTTGTGAGGGTTAAGGATGTGGAGTCCAAATCCCCTTCCATCAAGTCGATCCCCGTTGTAAACGAGTTCCTAGATGTCTTCCCAAATGACATTCCTGGTGTCCCTCCCGAAAGGGAGATAGATTTCGGTATAGATCTCCTTCCCAACACTCAACTGTCACGACCCAAGCCTAAGTCCTAGGCGTGACCGGTGAATGGAGAACCCAAAGGAACCCCAAACAACCATGATAGGATATCATGACACATCCTTGGTCGGGGAAGCAAGACATAATAACATATGAAACATAAACAATGGGAATTGAGACTAAGGGAGCAAGAATTATATTTAAATATCTTGGATATCATAAGTGAGTCAAAGCTCAAGCATAATACATATTTTTGTCCAACAACACCTCTAACATAGAACTTAGTGGGGGTGAAGATAAGCAACCGGGCTTACCCATATAGTTAAGCATACAAAAAGGAAAGATAGTCTAAAATACATAGCAAAAGAACATAGATATCTCCCCCGAACATGAGGACTCACCAATTATCTTGATTGGATATCACTAGCCACGTGTGAGGAGGATGATGACCAAATGGAGCTCCGGTTCTTACATGGTGATATCATGTAGGCAAGAGTATGAGTTAGTACATTTGAATATACTAAGTATCTGGGATGCAATGCGACAAGAGATCAGCTTCATAATCAACATGCATAACAAAAGACAATAGGCATGATATAGTAATATGACATGTATGATCAATGCACAAGTAAAACATGCTTAAGTAACTCATGCTCATATAGGATATCATTTATGAAGGATAGACCAAGTGAACTATTTCCCAATTCCAAGGCATACCATTCCGTGAACTGTGATTGAGGCTTGATACTCCCTCAACAAGGCATCCGAGGCTTGACACCCCTCGTCAAGGGGGTTGAAACTTGGCACCTTCTCAATAAGGTGATTGAGGCTTAGTACCCCCTCAACAAGGCAACCAAGTCTTGGAACCCCCTCATCAAAGTTATTAAGATTTGGCACCCTCTCAACAAGATGATTGAGGCTTGGTACCGCCTCAACAAGGCTATCAACTTGTAATATCATAGATACTTTTCATGAATTAAACACATGTACAACATACTTTCATAATCATAAAGTCACCATGTACCTACATTTTCTCTCATCATTATCCCTCATATGCATACCATTGTTTCATTATCATTTCATTATTATATACTCATCATAACAGTATTCAACTCATAAGACATGATTGGACCTTCAATTCCTCAAGAAATCCTAGCCAGACATTTTATCAAACACTTAGGAGGTATGTGATGGGGTAAAAGACCATGAGTTTAGAGATGAAATCATGCAAGAAAATCCATAGTAAAACCATAGATCAACACCTTGCAACACCCTCAATACATTCACATCAAAATCCTCATCACATCTAATATTAAGACCAAGATTTAGAGATCAAAACATGCTAAAACAACCATACTTTCATGAACTGAAATCACTGTGTAGTAAATGTCTCAATATACAAGACCACATGTAAAATCAACTTTAAATCATGTAATATTAGTCAAAAGGAGGCTTAGGCACCATGGGTGAAAGGACCCAATGGTTCAACACCACATATCTTAGCTTGGGAGAAGTTTTTGATAAAAATTGAAAATGAAGGCTTGAAGCTTGAAGGAAATCTGATTTTGGAGTGAAATATTAGTATAACGGTTTGAGAGAGTATTAAATCAATACAATGAAGAACCTAAGGGTTTTGGGATCTTGAATGAGCATAAAAACGTCAATTTGGAACCTAAAAAGGGTGGGAAAGGACCAAATAACCCTTCCTAAAAAGCTATCTAATGACTATTACAGGCCCTGTTACGACCCATAGGTAGCACTAAAACTTATAGGACCCCTCACACAACCCCTAGGCTCAATTTTGAAGTCTCTAGAAATTTCCACGAGCTTGACCTATGAGTCATACCCTGACCTACGACTCTTAACAGTGGGCTCGTAGTGTAACTCTGCACTACAGTTTTCAGTAAAATAGCCACAACGTTTGAATCCAAATTCTAAATGAGGTGAAACCAAGTGCATTGGAAAGATAACTCAAAGGGATTTCATTTGACATGTCGTGGGCCACCCAGTTCCAGGTGTACTAAAAGTGATGCTAGTTTAAAGTTAAACCTTGCATGAACCATCACCCAAAACTCAACTCATAGGGAAGTCTTGAACTCATTTAGGTACTAGGAGTCTCTCATGAACCTAATACAACCCCAACCTAACCAAATGAGGCTTTAAACACGGATACAAGAGCGTAGAGTTATGAGGTGTCACATCAACCTATCTCTATTCCCTCTTACCGTATGGCCCCGATGGAGTTAAAGGAATTAAAGCAATAGTTGAAAGATTTGTTGGAAAAGAGATTTATTAGACCTAGTCAATCACCTTGGGGTGCACCGGTATAATTTATAAAGAATAAACATGGGTTACTTAGAATGTGCATTGACTTTCGGCAACTAAATAGGGTCACTATAAAGAATAGATATCCTCTTCCAAGGATTTATGACTTGTTTCACCAATTGCAAGGGACTAGCTTTTTCTCTAAGGTTGATCTTCGATGCGGGTACCATCAAGTGAGGGTGAGAAAGTGTGATATTCCTAAGACAGCCTTCCGAACTAGATATAGGCATTATAAGTTTATTGTGATGTCGTTTGGGTTGACTAATGTACTAGCCATCTTTATGGACCTAATGAATAGGGTCTTCAAACGCTACCTTGATTCCTTTGTTGTGGTCTTCATTAATGATATATTGATCTATTTACATAGTAGGGAGGAGCATATGGGCCATTTGAGGGTTTTATTGCAAAGATTGAGGGAGGAGAGATTGTATGCTAAATATGACAAGTGTGAATATTTGTTGAAGAAGGTTGCATTATTGGGTCATGGTGTATCGGGGGATGGTATTGAAGTGGATCCTAAAAAGGCAGATATGATTTGAAATTAGCCTAGACCATTGATCCCGTCAGATATTAGAAGTTTCTTGGGCCTTGCGGGTTACTATAGAAGGTTTATGAATGGGTTCTCCTCTATTTCTTCTCCTTTGAACAAATTGACTCAAAAGAAGGTTAAGTTTGAGTGGACCCGATGAATGTGAGAGGAGCTTCCAAACATTGAAGGATAGGGTTGTGTCCGCTCCTATATTATCGTTATGAGATGGGTTTGAGGGTTTTGTTGTGTATTGTGATGCATCTAGAGTTTGTTTGGGTTGTATGCTAATGCAAAATGGTAAGGTCATAGCCTTTATTTCTAGGCAACTCAAAGAGCATGAAAGGAACTACCCTACACATAATCTTGAATTAGCCACCATGGTGTTTGCACTAAATATTTGGCGTCATTATTTGTATGGGGTGTATGTTGATGTCTTCACCGATCATAAGAGCCTTCAATATGTCTTCACACAAAAAGATCTCAACTTAAGACAAAGAAGGTGGCTAGAACTTCTCAAAGATTATGACATGAGTATGCATTATCATCCAGGTAAGGCAAATGTTGTGGCGGATGCTTTGAGTCAGGTGTCTATGGGTATCCTAGCTCATGTGGATTGTGGTGATAGGGAGATGGCTAGGGAGGTGTATAGATTGGCTATATTAGGGCTTAGGTTGGAAGATATGGGTAACAGTGTAGTTTTTGTTTATGGTTCTAAATCTTCCTTGGTTGATGAGGTGATAGCAAAACAAGCTCTAGACTCCTCCTTAATTGAATTGAAGGCTAAAGAGGGAAAAGTAGAGGTTTGGAGATGGGGCCCTTAGATACCAAGGTAGGTTGTGTGCGCCATGTGTTGATGGTTTGAGGGAGAGAATTCTTGATGAGGCCCATAACTCTTTTTATTTTATCTATCCTGGCTCCACCAAAATGTATAGAGACTTGAGGGATGTGTATTGGTTGGGAGGCATGAAGAGGCACATTGCTAAATTTGTTTCTGGTTGTCATAGTTGTCAACAAGTCAAAGCCGAACAACAAAGGCTGGGTGGCCTAACCCAAGAAAGATATTCCTACCTGAAAGTGGGAGATAATTAATATAGATTTTGTGGTTGGGTTTCTCAAGGCTAGGAAAAGTTTTGATTCTATATGGATGGTGATTGATAAGATGATGAAATCAGCTCACTTTCTAACGGTTAATACTACATATGGGGATGAAAAGTATGCAAGGTTACATCTATGAGTTAGTGAGGTTACATAAGGTTCCTTTATCCATTATATCAGATTGTGGTGCACAATTCACTTCACACTTTTGGAGGTCTTTTCAAAGGGATCGCAGTATAAAGGTTCACCTTAGTACGACCTTCCACCGTCAAATGGATAGCCAAGCCAAAAGAACAATTCAAACACTTGAGGATATGCTTAGGGCTTGTATTTTGGATCTTAAAAGTAGTTGGGATGACCATCTTCCATTGATTAAGTTTTCCTATAACAATAGTTATCACTCTAGCATCGGTATGGCTCCTTTTGAGGCTCTTTATGGTAGACGTTGTAGATCACTCATGGGTTGGTTTGAGGTTGGAGAGGTGGCTTTATTGGTGTCAGATCTGGTTATGGATGCTCTTGACAATGTTAGGATAAATTGGGAAAGGTTGAGCATAGACCAAAGTCATCAAAAATCCTATGCCGATATGAGAAGAAGAGACCTTGAATTTAAAGTGGGTGATTGGGTCTATTTGAAGGTTTCTCCAATGAAAGGTGTGGTCCGTGTTTGCAAAAAGGGGAAATTGAGTCCAAGGTATAATTGGTCCTTTATGAGGTGATAGAGCGGATTGGCAAGGTAGCTTATGAGTTGAAGTTGCCTATTGAAATGAACTTGGTTCACCTGGTGTTTCATGTTTCTATGTTGAGAAAATGTGTTGTGCCTTGGGGAACCACCTTGTTGACCACCATGTGCAATGCTATGAGCTTTGAATCTCTCTTGACTCTTGATGTCTATGATATGAATGTTGTCCCTTAGCCCCGTTTATCCCTATTTACTATCTCTTGTTGTATTTTTTTGCTTCCATGACCGAGGATGTGTAATAATATGTTAAGAGGCTTATTTGGGGTCCCGTTAGGTTTTCCATGCGTAGTGTCACATCTAGGCCCTAGGCTTAATTGGTTGATTAGCCACAACTTGTGCAAGAAAAGTGAAAGCATCCCGGAGGTCACCATGAGTTGATTATCCCTCGAGTGTGCGAGCTCTTCTCCTCTTGTGTTAGACATGATCTAGCATATCAAAGAACAATCGTTAAGGGGGAAAACTTTAACTTAACATCTATAGCACGACATAGAGTAAGAAGAAGGGAACATTTCCGAAAATGCCTCAAAGCCTGTTACTCATAGTTGTGGTACACAACTCAACCATGAATAAAACTCTAATACGTGCTGTGTTGGATGTTGAGGACCATTAACAGCCTAGTGCTCTGATACCAAGTTTTTCACGACCCAAGCCTGGGGCCTAGATGTGACACGGGGCATGGGGAACCCGAAGGGGACCCCAAGCAAGCCTCTTAACATATCATTACACATCCTTGGTCACGAAAGCAAATAAATACAACAAGTGATAATAAATAAGGCTAAACGGGGCTAAGGGACAACTTTATATCATAAATATCAAGAGTTGAGAGATAAAGTAAAGCTCATAGCATTATACATAACATGTCAAACAACACCTCTAACCATAGAACTTAGAGGGGCCAAGAAAAGCAATCGGGCTCACTCTCATAGTCAAAATGTACAATAAATAAAGAAAGACATATAATAGTAGTATAAACATTGTCCTTGAAATGGAGGACTCACCAGCTAGCTTTAGAGAGATCGTACTAGCCACGTGGAGGAGGATGATCAAGTAGGGCTCTGCCTCCTACATGATCACATCATGTAGGCATAGAGTATGCATTAGTACGGTTGAATATACTAAGTATGTAGGATGCAATGCAACAAGTAATAAGCACCATAACCAAAATGCATAACACAGGCAATGAATAAGCATATAGCAATATGACATGTATACATGATGCTTGAAGTAAAATCATGCTTATATAGAACATAATATATGTGTAGGAAGAGACCATTAATAGTGAGTATCCAAGGCCTTCTACCTCCTTACAGAGGCGAATGAGATACGAACCCCTCAATTGGTTGATGAGGTACAAACCCCTCAACAAGGTTGATGAGGTACAAACCCACCAACATGGTTGATGAGGGACAAGCCTCCCAACATGGTTATCAAGGTAAAAACCCCTTGACATGATTGCATAAGCTTACCACCTCCCGAGCAAGGTAATTGAAGTACAAGACTATCGAGGTTCAAAAAAACTCAACAAGGTTACCCAGGCCTACAACCTCCCGAGTGAGGCTTGGTCAATTCCCAAAACTATAGAGATAATATCACATATATATATATTCCTTTCATCTTCATACAGTCATTCAACTCATAAGACATGCATTGGACTTTCAATTCCTCAGGAAACCATAAACCAGACATTTTATCAAACACTTGGCAGGTGTGTAGTGCTAGTGTAAAACCATGCAATTCAAAAGTGTAATCATGCTAGAAAATTCAATGTAAAACCATGAATAGATACTTCGTAACACCCTCAAGAAATATACATCAAGATCCTTCATCAAACCTCACAATAGATCTTAGATTCATAGCTCAAAACATGCTTAAACAACCATAATTTCATGAAACCCCAACATAGTATGCAGTGAAATTTATAATAAGTAAGACCCATGAGTAAATCAACTTTAAATCATTCAATTTTAGGTAAAAAGAAGCTTGTGCATACCTACATACCTTGACTTTGGAGAATCCTTGAAGAAGATTGGAGATGGAGACTTGAAGCTTAAATGAGAACCAAAAGATCCAAATGAGTTTTGGGACATGAAATTTGGAGATAAAATATTGTCTAAGTGTTTGAGAGAGTATTTGGGAATGTCTTGAATGATATGAGGGTGAAATAAGACTAAGTATAGGTATTTTCACGCATCGGAATACTTAGGCCCAAGACTCAAATGCCTTGGACCGGACAAGAAAAACTGCACACACAAAATGAACTGAGGCGTGCTTTTGGCGCGTAAATCTCATTGGAAATCGCATTTTTGCAATTTTTAAATTTTTCTACGGTTGCTCTTAAATCGAAGTTAGACTCATTCCCCGTTTAATTAGACCACCCAAACAAGAATATGAAGTCAGATTTTTGATATCATGCATGGATTTTGAGATATATGAAACTCATAATTATGCGCACTTTCGAGGCACATTTTCTGGCACTTTTTGGGGTCATGTCAGCTCTATACTTGGTGGCCGACTCAATGTCTAGAATGAATAAATTTGTGATGGGCGTATTCAACTTGGTGAGTAATGAGTGTCAGTTCACCATGTTGATTAGTGATATGGATTTATCCCCTTTGATTACCTTTGTCGAAAAAATAGAGGAGGAAAAATTGAAGAAGAGGAGGAGTAATGATGCCAAGAGGGCCTATTTTGAGGGAAAGCTCCAAAGATGCAAGGGTGGTCGATTTCATCAAGGACAAGGATCTTCTAATGCTTCCTATAGGAGGTTTGCCAATGACATCCCAAAGGCCTAAAGTGATGGTAGTATGGGTCCTATTGATGTGTGTCTGAAGTATGGTAAGGGTCGTAGTGGCCCATGCTTGAGAAATATCGGTACTTGTTATGGTTGTAGGGAGATGGGGCATAAAGCAACAGATTTCTCTTAAAATTGCAACAAGGGAAAGTTTGTTCATCCTCAAGGCTGAGTTGTCAATCTGGTTCCTTCGGGGAGTGGTGCTAAACAAGGTGGTGCCCCAAGGCACAATCAGTTTTATTCTTTGCATGGGAGGCAAGAGGTTAATGAGGTGCCCGATGTCATCACAGGTATGTTAATAGTCTTTGATTTTGATGTGTATGCATTGATTGATCTGGGTGCCACTCTTTCATTTGTTAACCCCTTTGTTGCCAAAAAGTTTCATGTCGGGCCTGAATTGTTATGTGAGTCATGTGAGGTGTCTACTCCTATTGGTGGATCTATTGTTGCTAGAAAGTTCTATAAAAGTTGTCCCGTTTACATCTTGTATAAAATATTTCCTTGTGATCTTGTAGTGTTGGATATGATTGATTTAGATGTCATTCTTGGAATGGATTGGTAGTATACATATTATGTCTCTAGTTATTGTAGAACCCATAGGGTCAAATTCCAATTCCTAAATGAACTCACCCTTGAGTGGGAGAGTCAAAATATAGTGGTAAAGGGTAGATTTATCTCTTGCGTTAAAGTCTGTAAGTTGATCTCTAAGGGGTGTCTTTATCTTCTTTTGAGGGTAAGAGATGTGGAATCCAAAGTCCTCTCCATAGAGATGGTTTACGATGGTAAATGAGTTCCTTGATGTCTTCCTTAGTAACCTTCCCAGTGTTCCTACTGAAAGGGAAATAGATTTTGGTATAGACCTCCTCCCTGATACTCATCACATTTCTATTCCCCCTTATCGTATAGCCCCGGCGGAGTTGAAGAAGCGATTGAGGGACTTGTTGGAGAAGGGTTTCATTAGGCCTAGCCAATCACCTTGTGGTGCACCAATGTTGTTTGTGAAGAAGAAGGATGGGTCTCTTAGAATGTGTATTGACTATGGCAACTTAATAGGGACACCATCAAAAATAGGTATCATCTTCCAAGGATTGATGATTTGTTTGACCAATTGCAATGGGCTAGCAACTTCTCTAAGATTGATCTTCAATCCGAGTACCATCAAGTGAAGGTGGGGTAGTGTGATATTACCAAAACAGTCTTTTGGACTAGGTATGGGCATAATGAGTTTGTTGTGATGTCCTTTGGGTTGACTAATGCACCTGCTACTTTCATGGATCTTATGAATAGGGTCTTCAAACTGTACCTTGATTTGTTTGTGTGGTCTTCTTTATTGATGGCATTTTGATCTATTCTCATAGTAAGCTGTAGCATATGTGTCACTTGAGGGTAGTGCTACAAAGATTGAGGGAAGTAAGGTTGAATGCCAAGTATGAAAAATGTGAATTTTGGTTAAAAGAGGTTGCCTTCATAGGTCATGTGGTGTCGGGGGATGGAATTAAGGTGGATCCTAAAAAGATGGATGTGACTAGAAATTGGCCTAGACCACTGACCCCGTCGAATATTAGGACCTTCTTGGGCTTAGCGGGTTACTATTGGAGATTTATGAATGGGTTGTCTTCTATTTCTTCTCCCATGGCAAAGTTGACTCAAAAGAAAGCCAAATATGTGTAGACCGACGAGTGTGAAAAGAGCTTCAAAAAATTGAAAGATAAGCTTGTGTTCGCTCCTATATTGTCACTATCGGAAAGGCTAGAAGGATTTATTATGTATTGTGATGCTTCTAGAGTTGGTTTGTGTTATGTGTTGATACAAAATGGTAAGGTGACAGCCTATGCTTCTAGATAACTCAAAGTGCATGAAAAGGAACTATCCTACCTATGATCTTGAACTAACCATCGCGGTATTTGCATTAAAGATATGGCGTCATTATTTGTATAGGATGCATGTTGATATGTTCACCGATCATAAGAGTCTCCAATATGTCTTCACTCAAGAAGATCTCAACTTGAGGCAAAGAAGGTGGTTTTAGAACTTCTTAAGGACTATGACATGAGTGAGCTCTATCATCCTGATAAGGCTAATATGGTGGCGGATACTTTGAGTAGGGTGTCGATGGGTAGCCTAGCTCATATTGATGATGGTGTCAAAGAGTTGGCTAGGAAGGTCCATCGATTGGCTAGATTGGAGGTTAGGTTGGAAGAGGTTGATAATGGGAGTGTTATTGTTGTTTATGGTTCTAAATCTCCATTGGTTGAGGAGGGAAAAGCTAAGCAAGATGTTGACCCTGCTTTGTTGGAATTGAAGGCATTGGTGAAAGATGGTAAGGTGGAGGTTTTCTCCCAAGGGGTAGATAATACCTTTAGATACCAAGGTAGGTTGTATGTGCCTTATGCTGATGGCTTGAGAGAAATGATTCTTGATGAGGCTTATGGTTCTTCTTACTCCATTCACCCCGAGTCTACCAAGATCTATAGAGATTTGAGGGATGTGTTTTGGTGGGGAGGTATGAAGAAAGACATTGCCAAATTTGTTTCCAGTTGTCATAGGTGTCAACAAGTTAAAGCCAAGTATCAAAGGCCGGGTGGCCTAGCCAAGACATAGAGATTCCTACTTGGAAGTGGGAAGATATTAATATAGATTTTGTGGTTGGGTTGCCTAAGACTAGTAGAGGTTTTTACTCAATTTGGGGTGTGGTTGCTACATATGGATCTGAAGATTATGCTAAGTTATTCATTCATGACTTGGTGAGGTTGCAGGGGGTTCCTTGGTCCATTATATCGGATCATGGTGCACAATTCACTTCACACTTTTGCAGGTCCTTCCAAGGAGGTCTTAGAACACAGGTAAAGCTTAGTATGGCCTTTGACCCCCAAATGGATGGCCAAGCCAAAAGAACTATCTAAACACTTAAGGACATGCTTAGGGATTGTTTATTGGAGATTAAGGGTAGTTGGGATGATCGTCTTCCGTCGGTTGAGTTTGCTTATAAAAATAGCTATCATTCAAGCATTGGTATGGCTCCTTTTGAGGCTCTCTATTGTAGATGTTGTAAATCACTGGTAGGGTAGTTTGAGGTTGGTGATATGGAATTTTTTGGTCTATATCTAGTTAGGGATTCCATGGAGAAGGTAAAGATGATTAGGCAAAGGTTGAAAATAGCCCAAAGTTGCCAAAAGTCTTATGCGATGTGAGAAGGAGGGAGCTTGAGTTTAAAGTTAGTGATTGGGTTTATTTGAAGGCATCACCCATGAAGGGTGTGGTTCATTTTAGTAAAAAGGGTAAGCAAAGTACATGATTTGTGGGTTCTTATAGTGTTATAAGGAGGGTTGGTATGGTGGCCTATGAGTTGTAATTGCATAGTGAAATGGAATTGGTTCATCCGGTCTTCCATGTGTCTATGTTGAGAAAGTGTGTGGGTGATCCTAATGCTGTTGTGCCTCTTTATGTTGTGGGGTTAGCTGAAGACAAATTGTCATATGAAGAGGTTCCAGTAGAGATATTGGATAGACAAGTAAAGAGGTTGAGGAACAAGGATGTCACTTCCATTAAGGTCCTTTGGAGGAATCAACAAGTCAAGAGTGCTACATGAGAGGCCGAAGTGGACATGCAAAAACAATATCCTTATTTCTTTCATCCTACTCAAGCCTAAGGTACTAATTCCAAGTCTTGTATGTGATTTCGTGTCTAATGTTTCAATTCCTAAGTCATTTGCATGCATTCATGCTTATATTGACCAAGTTCATGGTGATTTTACACTTAATTTGAGATTTTGAAAATGATGTTTTGAGTGTGTTGATGCATTATTGTTGGGGTTGATCTCTTTATGATTACTCTTCTCATGTACTTCTCTTTGATATTCGGGGATGAATATTCCCAAGAGGGAGATATTGAAACAACCCAAAAAGTTCCCTAAAATCTACCTCGGAAGTGCTCGGAATCATAATTTCTATATATCTCAAAATCCTTGTGTGATATCGAAAATCTAATGTCATATTTTTTATTAGGGGCTCAAATTGAATGGCAAATGGTTCTAACCCCAATTTTAGACCAATCAAATCTCAATTTCATTTTCCCAAAAATTGAATTTGACTGAGCACTGCGTGCCCTCAGCGCAACGCGGCTGGGGTGCGGTAGTGTGTATTTTTGTGCTTTTTTTTTTAAGTTTGATCCAAGACTTTTACGTCTTGAGCATAGGTGTTCCCATGCATGAAAATACCTATATTTAGCTATATTTTCACCTTCATATCATTCAAGACATTTCCCAATACTCACATTTCACCCTTACACTCCAGTCCCAAACTCATCTAAATCTAAGGATTTCACTCAAGCTTCAAGTCTCCATCTCCAATCTTCATCAAGTTATTCTCCAAAGTCAATGTATGTGGGTTTCAACCATTGGTTCCTTTCACCTATGATTTATAAGCTTCCATTTCACCTAATTTACATGTTTTTAAGTAGATTTTACATATAGGTCTATTATTATGAATTTGACTATGAACTATCTTCGGATTCTGTAAAAGTGTCACTACGTGTTTTGAGCTATGAATCTTGGATCTAAATTGAGATTTGATGAAAGGTTTTGATGTATATTGTATGATGGTGTTACCAAGTATTTGTGGGATGATTTACTTAAAGATTTC
Organism: Solanum ossicruentum; assembly: GCA_025774065.1. Classification (NCBI taxonomy): domain Eukaryota; kingdom Viridiplantae; phylum Streptophyta; class Magnoliopsida; order Solanales; family Solanaceae; genus Solanum; species Solanum ossicruentum. Next base: position 20,471 of record JAOTQR010089274.1, read on the forward strand.
TTGCATGATTTCACTCTAGTTTCATGGTTTTATACTAGCATTGCACACCCACCAAGTGTTTGATAAAATCTCTGTATTATGATTCATGAGTTGTTGAAGGCCTAATGCTTGGCATATAAGATATATGACTTTATGATGATGAAATATATGTTAATTTCATGATGAACTTCGATAGTATTGGGAGTTAACCAAGCTTACCTTGGGGGTTGTAGGCCCGGGTAACCATATCAAGGGGTTGGTACCTTGGTTGCCTAGTACAGGGGTTAGTAGGCCCGTATAACCATATCGAGCGGTTAGTACCTTGGTTGCCTAGTACAGGGGGTAGTAGGCCCGTATAACCATATTGAGGGGTTAGTACCTCATTAACCATATCGAGGGATTTGTACCTTTGTTGCCTAGTGCGGGGGATAGTAGGCTCGTATAACCATATTGAGTACTTGGTATCTCATTAACCATATTGAGTTGTTTGTACCTCATTCGCCTCTCCAAGGGGGTGGTAGTCCTTGGATATTCTATACTGATGGTTACTTGTTACACATGTATTTTGTTCTATATGAGCATGGCTTACTTCAAACATCCTTCATTCATGTCATATTGTTACTATGTTATCTATTGCCTATGATATTGCATTTTGCCTATGTTACCTATCTATTGTTGCATTGCATCCTACATAATTAGTACATTCAAATGTACTAACGCATGCTTTATGCCTACGTGATGTTACCTTGTAGGAACCGGAGCCCCACATGATCATCCTCCTCCACGAGGCTAGCACAATCTCTCTTAAGCTAGTTAGTGAGTCCTCCACTTCGAGAACATTGACTTTGATCTTATGCTATGTATAAAGACTCCCTTTTCTCTTTGTTATGTACTTGACTATGAAGGTGAGCCCGATTGCTTGTCTTGGCCCCTACTAAGTTCTATGGTTAGAGGTGTTATTGGACATGTTATATGTAATGCTATGAGCTTTGACGCTCTCTTGACTCTTGATGTCTATGATATGAAAGTTGTCCCTTAGCCCTGTTTATCCCCATTTACTATCTCTTCTTGTATTTTCTTGCTTTCGCGATCGAGGATGTGTAACGATACGTTAAGAGGCTTGCTTGGGGTCCTTTTGGATTCCCCATGCACCGTTTCACGTCTAGGCCCTAGGCTTGGGTCGTGACAAAAAACAACCACAAAAGCATTAAGAAATGGTTTAAACACCTAATTCATGAGATCCATGAACACCGCCAGAGCATTAGTCAACCCAAAAGGCATCATCACGAACTCAAAGTGTCCATATCTAGTTCGAAAAGCTATTTTGGGGATATCACATTCTCTTACTCTTAATCAAGGATAACTAGAATGAAGATCAATCTTGGAAAAATGAGTAGCATCCTGTGACTAATCAAACAAATCATCAATCCTTGGAAATGGATACACATTCTTTACAGTCATATTGTCCAATTTCTAGTAATTAATACACATCCGAAGTGACCCATCCTTCTTTCTAACAAACAAAACAGGAGGCACGCCATAGTGTGTAATTGGTCTAATAAAGCCTTTCTTCAACAAATCGTTTGATTGATCCTTTAACTCCATTGATTCAGCCATTGCCATATGGTAAGGAGGAATGGAAATATGTTAAGTACCAGGAAGAATATCTATTCGAAAGTCTACTTCCCTTTCGGGAGGAATACCGAGGAAAGCTTTGGGAAAGACATCCAAAAATTCATTAACCGCAAGAATCAACTCAAGAGTAGGAGACTTAGACTCAACATCTCTAACCCTCACTATATGGTAGATGCATCTCTTAGAAATCATATTTCCAGGCTTTGAGATGAGACAAACCGACCTTTAAAAGCAGAGGCATATGAAACACATAACCAGTCACTACCCACCCACTAAAGAATAGGCTCATTTAGAAATCACTACCCACCCGCTAAAGAATAGGCTCATTTGGAACTGAAACTTGACCATATGGGTCCTATAGTCTATAGAGGAATATGAAGCACATAACCAATCTATCCCGTCAAGGACATCAAAATCAACCATTTCAAGTTCCACAAGATCATATGGAAGGACTTTATACGAAACTAAAATAGGATAATGACAAACTCTACGGGTTACAATAGACTCACCTACGGGAGTATAAACATAGAATGGCTCCTTTATGATTTTAGGACTCATACCTAAATATATATCCAAGAAAGGAGTGAAAAAAGATAAATTTGTACTCATATCAAGCAAGGTGTAAGCATCAAAATTAAAGACTTTCAATGTACCAGAAACCACATCCGGAGTCTCCTCACTTGTTGCCTAGCAAGCAATCCATATAACCTGTTGTTGTGAGGACCACCACCTTGTTGAGCCCTTGGTTGACTTTGACCACTCGGGATCCATTTGACCTTGAGGATGGTCTCCTTGGCCTTTCTTTGGAACATAAGGACAGTCAGCAAGCTTGTGGCCTATTTAACCATACCCAAAACAAGCACCCGATTCCCTTAAGCATTCCTAGGTGACTCCTCCCATATTTGTCGCACATAGGATAGGCTAGCTCACCTTTACCTTGTGCCTTGAGGAAAAGCACTATACCATCGAAAACCCCTTGATTTGGACCTTGGCCCTATTGAAAGCAACCTTTACCACCACCACTTCTAAAGTTAGAGAACCCACCATCCAATAGGGCTCTCTCCTCTCCTTGAATTTCTCTCCTTCAATTTGTTCAGCATATCTCATGAGCCTAGAATATCCATCTCCCAAATAAGCATAGTTGTGCAACATACTTTCACAACCAAGTTAGAAATCCTAGAGATAAATTTGTGCATTCTAGCACAAGGGTCAACCACTACTTTAGAAGCATATTTGGATAGCTTCGTAAACTTGAGGGCATATTTCCCCACACCCTTCCACCCTACTTGAGGTGGATAAATTTTATCAATTTGGCCTCCCTAAGATCCAGAGAAATGAAACCATCCAAAAGATTAAGCTTGAACTCTTCTTAGCCAACTAAGTTATCTTCCACTCTCAGTCAACCATTCACTGTACAATACTTGGGCCACTAGTGTTGCCTAAATTATACCTTCCTTTGAAGGTATAAGCAATCGTTGTCGTAATATACAACCTAACCAAGGTTAGGGTTGAACCTACAAGGAAAATGATCTAGATCTGAAGTAATTATGAGCAATTTGGATGAATTAACTTACTTGTCTCCCAAAAGGGGGGTTGCAGATGCTGTATGTAAACCTAAATTAGAAGCAAGTGTTGTGAATTCAGTAAGAGAAGCAACTAGGGTATTGTGTTCACCATGAATTACCAACTTAGTATAGCCAGATAATCTTAATCTTTTCCAATGTGTAGCATTGAAAACTGATTAGTTATGTTTACCAAACCCTTTTATTGAGGCGAGATGTAAATTTCACCACGTGATTTGATCCATCCCTGTAGTGTGAGATTACTAAACCTTACTGTCACAGCCCAAGCCTAGGGCGTAGACGTGACGCTAAAAATGGGAATCGGAAGGGACCCAAACAAGCCTCTTAGCATATCAATTATACATCCTTGGTCGCGGAAGTAATGTAAACAATAACAAGAGATGATATAAAAGGGAAGCGGGACTAAGGGAAGTCTTTGATAATCATAAAATCATAAAAAGTCATGCTTATATCATAAATATATCATAATATTCTAACAACACCTCTAAACATAGAGTGTAGCGGGGGCCATGACACTTTCCAGGCTCACCCTCATAATGTCAAATGTTCAACATAAGAAAGTCTTAGAAATAACAAGAGGAAAGCAGATAATGTCCTCGAACTTGAGGACTTACAAAGCTTGACTTTGAAGTATCTCACTAGCCACATGGAGGATGATCAAGAGTAGCTCGAGTCCCTACATAGTGATATCATATAGGCATAAAGTATGCATTAGTATGTTTGAATGTACTAAGTATGTAGGACGCAATGCAACAAGAAAGAAGCCAATATAGTTAAAATGCATAATAATAGGCAATAGATAAGCATAATCTCAATATGGCATACATGATCAATGCTTGAAGTAAAACATGCTTATAGACCTTTCATCTTGCATAGGACATAATACATATGTGGGAAGAGACCTCAACTGACAAAGAATATGACCAAGCAAGCTTAAACTTGGAATCCCAATGATTACGCCTCATCGGTAAAGAGGTGGTCTACTTGCCAAGATAAACCACACTTCACCTTACGGGAGTCCGTCCCTTTTTGCGGAAGTAACCCCCCTTATGGGAACCCATCCCATTTCAGGGTGGATATCATGATAAAGTGCACTAAATGGATCCACTAGTATAGCAAGGGTGTAACATAATTCTGTGCTGGCATATAGGTTCAGGAAAGGAGTATAGACCATTAAAGATAGTCCACGCAGACATCCAATCCATCGGTGCTAAGTCTAATCCCATGGAATAATTGAAATAATCATATTTGATATCTTGTAATGAATATATAATCATTACTTGAGTAGCTCTTAAACATACCTGACCTCTAATAGTGAGTCTGACTTGAAATATGAGAATAGATCATAATCACACATGAACCCTTGCTTTAACATGAATGGCTCACAAAATCTTGGAAATAGGGCTTAACTTCATCCTTGCATAATCATGGATAATTTTATGAATTAAAAACATTCTTGATAGCCGATATTCATCATGAAGTCACTTGACTTGTAAAACATGTCAATAACTTGAGAATTCTTGACTTGACATTTCATCGAAAACTCGGTGGGCATATATGAGTACATGTTTATATCATGCAAAATGCAAGAATATAGATCATGAAATAGTGAAATCAATGCATTTTAAAGTCATGTAAATCATCCCACCAATCATCACGGTAAAACCCCATCATGGTTAACTTGTAAATCATATCAAAACTTCACAATAGTTCATATAGCTTGAATCATGTATAGTCTCAAGAGACAAAATCAATTCATGGTATAAGCTTGAAGTAGGTAAACATGCATAATAAATCAACAGTTCATAAAACCCCAAAATGGTTTCTAATCAAAATACATAATAAGAGATTACCATAGAAGATACAACATAAAAACATTCAATTTTCATAAAAAGGAAGATTGGGCCCCATGAGTGAAAGGACCCAATGCATGAAATCCACATACCTAAATTTGGGAATTCCTTGATATAGACATGAAGGGAGACTTGAAGTTTGAATGGAGTTCTTGAGACTTGGAATTAAGCTTATGACACTTGAATTTGGATGGAATATTTGGCTAAGTTTAGAGAGGGTTTTTGAGAGTGTCTTGAGTGATATAGAGTTGTAAAATGGCTAAGTATAGGTATGTTCACGTATAAGTGGGCATGAGGCTATGACCCCAAGGCTCTTGTGCCAAATTAAAAAATGAAGGTAAAACTTATATTGGTCCCCGGACCTAACGCGGAGGACCAAATAATACTGATCCGCGCCCTAGCGCATCGCGGCCATGAAGCGGATAGACACTAGATAAGGAAAATTAATGAAAATTATTTTTTGCTACGAGTCCTCTAAAATCGGGGTTATACCCATCTCCCACAAAATTTTGCCCCTGATCATGAATATGAAGTCGGATTTTTAATATCACGCACGAATTTTGAGATATAAGGAAATTATGATTATGGGCATTTCTAGAGCACATTTTTGGGACCTTTTTGGGGTGTTTCAATATCTCCCCCTTGGGGAAATTCATCCCTAAATGTCAAAGAAATGTACATAATAGAAGAAATCATGAAGATTTCAGCCCAACATGAATTCAACAAATGCATTTAAGCATCATTCTTGTAAATCTCAACATGAATGTCAAAAATTACCTTAAACCTGTCAACATAAACATGAATGCATGCAAAGTGACATAAGGGCTGAAACTTAAGACTTGAAATCATATAGGGTACTTAAATAGTACATTCATCTTGAGTAGAATGGAACAGATATGGATATAACTTTCTCATGGCCACCTCGGCTTCTCATGTGACACTTTCAACTAGTTGGTTCCTCCGAAAGACCTTGACGAAAGCTACATCTTTGTTTCTCAACCTCTTCACTTATCTATACAAAATCTCCATAGGGACCTCCTTATAAGTCAAATTCTCTTCTACAACACCCACAACATCCAAGGGAACTACAGCACTTGGGTCACCCATACACTTTCTCAACATGGACATATGGAAAATCGGATGCACCATGTACATCTCCATGGGCAACTCCAACTCATATGCAACCTTACCAATCCTCCTCAAAACTATATAAGGATGCACAAACCTTGGGCTTATTTTCCCCTTCTTGCCAAACCAGACAACACCGTTTATAGGTGAGACTTTCAAATAAACCCAATCACCAACCTTAAACTCAAAGTCTCTTCTCCTCACATCGGAATAGGACTTTTGCCTACTTTGGGCTGTTTTAAATATCTCACTTATCAACCTCACCTTCTCCAAGGCATCCATGACCAAATATGGACCTAGATAAGCCATTTCTCCCACTTCAAACCACCCAACCGGGAATCTTCAACACCTACCATAAAGAGCTTCAAAAGGAGTCATACCAATGTTTGAGTGGTACCTATTGTTGTAAGAAAACTCAATGAGTGGAATATGTTGATCCCAACTACCCTTAAACTCCAAAACACATGCTCTAAGCATATCCGCAAGAGTTTGTATAGTCCTCCAGGCTTGACTATCCATTTGAGGGTGAAAGGTCATGCTAAGCTTAACCTTGGTACCAAGACCTATTTAGAAGGACCTCCATAATTGATAAGTGAATTGAATACCACGATCTAAAATGATAGACAAGGACATCGCATACAATCTAACCAAATCATGAATGTATTATTCGGCATAATCTTCAACACTATAAGTAGTTTTGACCAGTAGAAAGGGAGCTGACATTGTCATTCTATCCACAACAACCCAAATAGAGTCAAAATACTTCCTAGTCTTAGGGAACCCAACTACAAAATCGATGTTGATCTCTTCTCACTTCCAAATAGAAATCTCTATGTGTTGGGCTAGGCCACCCATCCTTTGATGTTTGGCTTTTACTTGTTGGCAATTGTGACATTCGGATATAAACTGAGCAATGTCTCTCTTCATACCACCCCACCAGTACACTTCCCTCAAGTCTCTATACCTCTTTGTAGAACAAGAGTGAATGGAATAGGATGAATTATGGGCCTCCTTCAATATCAATTCTATCAAATCATCTATATTTGGCACACACAATCTACCTTAGTACCTAAAGGAACCATCTCCCCCCTGGGAGAAAACCTCCACCTTACTATCTCTCACCAAGACCTTCAATTCTAACAAGGCGGGGTCAAGATCTTATTTTGCCTTTACCTCCTCAATCAAGAAAGATTTAGAACTATCAACAACCACTAGACCCCCGTTATCCACTTCATTCAACCTAACTCCCAATCTAGCCAATCAGTGAACCTCTCTAGCCATCTCTTTGCTACCATCATCAACATGAGCTAAACTACCCATAAAAATCCTATTTAGAGCATCGGCCATAACATTAACTTTGTCGTGGTGATAATGCACACTCATATCATCATTTTTAAGGCGTTCTAACCACCTTATTTATCTCAAGTTAAGATCTTTTTTGTTGGACTCATATTGGAGACTTTGTGGTTGGTAAACACATCAACATGAACCCCATATAAGTAGTGACACCAAATTTTCAAAGCAAATACCACGGCTGCCATTCAAGATCATGGGTGGGATAATTCTTCTCATGCATCTTAAGTTGTCTAGAGGAATATGCTATCACCTTTCCACTTTGCATCAAAACACACCCCAAACCAATTCTTGAGGCATCACAACAAACAACAAATCCTTCCATCACTTCTGGTAGAGCCAAGGTAGGAGCAGAGACAAGCTTATCTTTCAAAGTTTGGAAACTCTTTCCGCACTCATCGGTCCACACAAATTTTGCCTTATTTTGTGTCAGTTTAGTCATAGGAGAAGCAATAGAAGAGAAGCCAATCACAAACCTCTAGTAATAACCCACCAAACCCAATAAGCTTTTAATGTCTGATGGAGTCAAAGGTCTAGGCCAATTTCTAATCACCTCCATTTTCTCAGGATCCACCTTCATCACCTGACACTATATTCCCTAGAAAAGTAATCTATTTCAACCAAAACTCACATTTCTCATATTTTGCATACAACCTCTCCTTCCTCAAGATTTGGAACACCACTCTCAAGTGATCCATATTCTACTCCCCACTATGGGATTAAATCTAGATATCATCAATAAAAATCAGCCCAAAGAAGTTGAGCTAGGGTTTAAAAACCCTATTCATAAGATCCATAAATATAGCGGGTGCATTAGTCAACCAAAAAGACCAAACCACAAACTTAAAGTGCCAATACCTCATCCAAAAAGTCGTGTTGGGAATGTCACAGTCCCTCATCACTTGATTGTAACAATCCCAAAAAGTGCCCGAAAATGCGCTTCAGAAGTGCCCAGAATTGTAATTTTTGTATATCTCAAAATTCATGCATGATACCAAAAATTAGATTTCATATTCTTGTCCAGGGGTTTATTTTGAGTGGAAATTGGTCTAACCCCAATTTAAGAGCAAACGATTAACAATTTTGATTTTTCCAAAAATGATTTTTCAAGAGCTTTTCGCGCCCCTGATGCGACACACCAAGGGCGCGCACTAGTGTAAAATTTGGCCCCTGAGACTTTTCGCGCGCACTAGAGCTTTTCGCGCACTAGAGCTTTTCGCGCCCCTGAGGCTTGAAGCTTGAAGGAAATCCTTAGATCCGGAAGAGATTTGGACACTTGATTTTGTAGTGAAATATTAGTATAAGGTTTTGAGAGAGTATTTTCTCAATACAATGAAGAACCTAAGGGTTTTGGGACCTTGAATAGGCATAAAAATGTCAATCTAGAACCTAGAAAGGGTGGGAAAGGACCAAAATAATCCTTCCTAAAAAGCTTTCTAACGACTGTTACGGGCCCCATTACAACTCGTAGGTAGCACTATGACTCGTAGCACCCCTCACATGACACCTAAGCTCAATTATGAAGTCTCTGGAAATTGTTATGAGCTTGACCTATGAGTCATCCCCCGACCTAAGACTCGTAATTGTGGACTCGTAGTGAAACTCTACACTGGCAGTTTTCAGTAAAATAGCCATAACTTTTGACTCCAAACTCTTAATGAGGTGAAACCAAGTGCGTTGGAAAACTAACTCAAATGGCTTTAATTTTGTAGGTCGTGGGACATCTTGTTCTTTGTGTGCAAAAATTTATGCTAGTTTAAAGTTGACCCTTGCGTGAACCATCACCCAAAACTGTACTCTTAGGGAAGTCTTGAATTTGCTTAGGTACTAGGAGCCTCCCATGAACCTCATACAACCCCAACCTAACCAAATGAGGCTTGAAACATGGATAAAGAAGCATAGAGTAACAGGGTGTCATAACTCAATAGAGTCACCATCAAGAATAGGTATCCTCTTCCAAGGATTGATTATTTGTTTGACCAATTGCAAGCGGCTAGTTGTGTATCTAAGATTGATCTTCAGTCCGGGTATCATCAAGTGAAAGTAAGGGAGTGTGATATTCCCAAGAGGATTTCAGGACTAGATATGCACATTATGAATTTGTGGTGATGTCTTTTAGGTTGACCAATACACCGAGAATCATTATGGACCTAATGAATCAGGTCTTTAAAACCTACCTTGATTCTTTGTTGTTGTCTTCATTTATGAAATATTGATCTATTCTCTTGGTGAGGAGGAGCATAGGGACGATTTGAGGGTTGTTTTGCAAAGATTAGGGGAGGAGAAATTATATGCTAAATTTGAAAAGTGTAAATTTTGGTTGAAGTAGGTTGCTTTCCTAGGGCATGTGGTGTCAGGGGATAGTATTAAGGTGAATCCAAAGAAGATCGATATGATTAGAAATTGGCCTAGACAATTGATCCCATCGGATATTAAGAGTTTCTTTGGCTTAGCGAGCTACTATCGAAGGTTCGTGATTGGGTTCTCTTCTATCCATCCCCTATGAAAAAATTGACTCAGAAAGAAGGTCAAATTTGTGTGGACCGATGAATGTGAGAGGAGCTTCCAACCATTGAAAAATAAGATGGTGTCCACTCCTATATTATCACCGGATGGGCTTGAAGGGTTTGTGGTGTATTGTGATGTTTCTCGGGTTGGCTTGGGTTGTGTGTTGATGTAAAATGGTAAGTTCATAGCTTATGATTCTAGACAACTCAAAGTGCATGAAAAGAACTACCCTACCAATGATCTTTAGTTAGGCGCCATCGTGTTTGCATTAAACATTTGGCGTCATTAGTTGTATGGGGTGCATGTTGATGTGTTCATCGATCATAAGAGCTTCCAATATATCTTCACTCAAAAGGATCTCAACTTGAGGCAAAGGAGATGGCTAGAACTTCTTAAGGACAACGATATGAATGTGCATTATCATCCCAGTAAGGAAAATATTATGGCAGATGCTTTGAATAGGGTGTCTATGGGTAGACTAGCACATGTTGATGGTGGTGATAAGGAAATGTCTAGGGAGGTATCGGTTGACTAGATTGGGAGTTAGGTTGGAAGAGGTTAGTAATGGGGATATTGTTGTTATTGCTGGTTCTAGGTCTTCATTAATTGATGAGGTGATAGAAAAGGAAGATCTTGATCCCTTTTTGTTGGAATTGAAGGCTTAGTGAAAGAGGGAAAGGTGGAGGTTTTCTCCCATGACGGAGATGATGCCCTTAGGTACCAAGGTAGGTTATGTGTACCATGTGTTGATGGTTTGATAGAAAAGATCCTTGATAAGGCCCATAACTCTTCTCATTTTATCTACCCTGGCTCCACCAAAATGTATAGAGACTTGAGAGATGTGTATAGGTGGGGAGGCATGAAGAGGGACATTGCCAAGTTCATTTTCGGTTGTCATAGTTGTCAACAAGTCAACGCTGAAGATTAAAGGTCGGGTGGCCTAACCCAAGACATTAAGATTCGTACTTGGAAGTGGGAGCTGATTAATATGGATTTTGTGGTTAGGATGCCTAACACTAGAAAGGGTTTTGATTCCATTTGGTTGGAGGTTGACAGAATGACAAAATTAGCTTACTTTCTACCTGTTAATACCACATATGGGGCTGAAAATTATGCGAGGTTGTACATTCATGACTTGGTAAGGTTGCATGGGGTTCCTTTGTCCATCATATCAGATTGTGGGGCATAATTCACCTCAACTTTTGGAGGTCCTTTCAAACAGGTCTTGGTCCTAGAGTTAAGCTTTCTATGGCCTTGCACCCTCAAACGGATGGCCAAGCAGAGAGAACCATCCAAACCCTTGAGGATATGCTTAGGGAATGTGTATTAGATCTTAAAGGTAGTTGGGATGGTCATCTTCTATTGATTGACTTTGCCTAGAACAATAGCTATCATTCTAGCATCGATATGGCTCCTTTTGAGGCTCTCCATGGTAGGCATTGTAGATCACTGGTTTGTAGGTATGAGATTGGTAAGGTAGATTTTTTGGGACCATACCTAGTTATGGAGGCTCTTGAGAAGGTTAGGATGATTAGAGAAAGGTTGCAGATGGCCCAAAGTCGCCAAAAGTACTATGTTGATATGAGGAGAAGGGATCTTGAATTCTAAGTTGGTGATTAGGTTTACTTGAAGGTGTCACCCATGAAGGTTGTTTGCCGATTTGGTAAGAAGGGCAAGTTGAACCCAAGATATGTAGGTCCTTAGAGGGTGATGAGAAGGGTTGGCAAGGTAGCTTATGAGTTGGAATTTCCTAGGGAAATAGATTTGGTTCACCCGATGTTTCATGTGTCCATGTTGAGGAAATGTGTAGGTAATGTAAATGCTATCGTACCTCTTGATGTTGTGGGTATTGTTGAGGATGATTTGACATATAAAGAGATTTCGATTCATATTTTTGATAGGCAAGTGAAGTGGTTGAGAAACAAAGAGGTGGCGTCCGTTAAGGTCCTTTGGAGGAATTAACAAGTTGAGAGTGCTACTTGGGAGTCCAAAGCGGACATGCAAAAGTGACATCCTTGCCTTTTCCACTCTACTCAAGTCTAAGGTATTGATCTAAGTCCTTTATGTGATCTCAAGTCTTAAGTTCAGCCCTCATGTCATTGGATATGTTCATGTTTAAATTGATTGAGTTCATGATGATTTTACACTTATGATGAGATTTTCAAAAAAATGTTTAAGTGCATTGTTTCATCTTTATGTGGGCTGAAATTTTTCATGTTTGTGTCTCTCATATATGTCTCTTTGACGTTTGGGTACGAATGTTCCCAACGGGAGATATTGTAACAACCCTAAAAAGTGTCCAAAAATGTGCCTTGGAATTGCCCAAAAATGTAATTTCCATATATCTCAAAATTCATGCACGATATCGAAAATACGACTTCATATTCTTCTTCAGGAGGTCATTTTGAGTGGAAAAAGGGTCTAACCCCCTTTTAAGAGCAAATGATTAGCAATTTCAATTTTCCAAAAAATGATTTCCAGAGAGCTTTGCTCGCCATGCCAAGGGCACGCACTAGTGTAAAATTAGGTCAGTTTTTGGCTTCGGTTCAAGACTTTTAAGTCTTGGGCCTAAGTGTTCCCAAATGAGAAAATGCCTATACTTAACCATTTTACACCCTCATATCATTCTAAACATTCCCTAATACTCATTCAAACACTTAGCCAAATATTTTACACCTAAACTCAAGTCTCAAAACCCTCTCCGGATCTAAGGATTTCCTCTCAAGCTTCAAGTCTCCATCCCCAATCTTCAACAAGTTCATCTCCAAAGCTAAGGTATGTGGGTTTCTTTCATGGGTTCCTTTCATCCATGATAACCAAGCTCTTTTTACTCAAAATTACATGATTTAAAGTTGATTTATTCATGGGTCTTATCTCTTATGAAAATCACTGCACACTATGTGGGGATTATGAAATTGTGAATGTTTTACTATGTTTGGAGCTACAAATATAAGGTCTATTGTGAGCAGTGTTGAAGGTTCTTGATGTATATTGTATACGGGTATTACCAAGTATCTATTGATGGTTTTGCACCAATTTTTTAGCATGATTTCACTCTTGAATTGCATAGTTTTACACTAGCATTACACTCCCTCTAAGTGTTTGATAAAATGCCTAGTTATGGATTCTTGAGGAATTGAAGGTCCAATGTATGTCTTATGAGTTGATTGACTATATGATGATGGAATGATGATGAAAAGGAATGTATGTATATGATGATGAAAGGAGTGC